>JAPESX010000932.1:0-12897 GCA_029590615.1 Nemania bipapillata
AGCTGATGGTATTGACGCACAGCGCGGGCGCTGGCCGAACGTAGTGCCGGGAGACGTCCGGCCGTTGCTATAAGCCGTCCGCTCATGCCGATGATGGTGCCAATCGCAGGCGCTCGAGATAGCTACAATTGAGGACCATTAACTGTCGGTGCGGCTGTGGTTTCGGTGCGGCGGCGTGAAAAGAAACTCGGACGTCGTATTCTTTTCGTACTGTAATTGTCGCGATATGTACATGTGAAAAGCGAGTGGCGTGAACTCGCCAAAGCTGGTTGCTTCATTGGATTGAGATTACCACTTTACCCAATGACCCTTACCAAAGCAGAGGAGAAGTGTGGCTGTGCTGCCCTCATTCCATTAGAGCCTGTGGCTTAATACTGTCCCTAGGACCTACAGAATACAGTACAAGTTACCTTGACAAAAGCTTAACTACAGTTGGTACCCACATACCCCACCTACTGTATCTAGTCCAGTCTCTGCACAGTTAGGGACCAATGGCATAGTACCTAATAGTAAATATCACGCATACTTTTTTTTGGCACATCTATTACGCTTCCCGCACGTAAAGAAAACACGAATATGATGCTGAACCTAGAAATTGTGTCAAGTCAGAGCTTCCAAGCTCAGTACGCCACTGTTATCATTAGTGCTCAGATTAGCGTCTTACTGTCTTGTCTAATAAAAGCTCAGTTTAGCTAGTTATGATTATGATGCATTCATTATTTTGCTCTTGTAGTCAGTCTATAGCCCGTAGCAGTCCAGAACGCCATGCTGGTTTAGATCATGTAGTCCCATATCTGCTCATTCCATCACTTAACGCCGAAACCAATGATTGTGAAAAGCCCAGTTCTTAGGTGAGAACCATTAATACTAAGTCATTGAGCCCCGCCTATTTGGTTCTTATAAGGCCATGCCCAAGACCCGAGCCGCTTTCTCGGCCGTCACATAATCAGCGGCCCTTGGCGTCGTTTGCACTGGGCTAGGCGGGGCTGGCGCCAGCGGCTCCGTAAACTCGGCAGGATGCGGATATTCCCCGATGTTGAGCGATCGACGCTTTTTCTTGATATTACCTTGTGAAGGAAGTCTCGATGCCACTCCGGGCCGATGTGCTAGCGGATCTGTAGCCGGATGAATGTCAGATGACGAGGTCTCGGACAACGCCAGTGGGGTCCTTCCTCTCAATGGTACAGGGGAAGGATCTGGCGTTCTACTACGTCCGAGGCCCGTAGGTAGAATGGGTGATATGATGCGTCTATGGGTTTCCGGATCGGCACTAGGCGTGGTCATTGGGCTATTTACACGTGGTGTAGCCTTTTCGTTCGTTGTCAAGCCCTTAGTCTGGGCGAAAGCCGAAGAGCGCTTATGGCACGGGTCTCGGTCTGAGAAGGCGTCAATGATGGGATTCACCATCACGGTCTGACCATGGATAGTAAGGATAGAATTCGTGGGGACGTTCACCCAATTTTCTGCGGGGCCGGTTAGCGTTAGATTCCCCGGCGCATATATGCAATATAGTTACCTCGTTCGAAAGTAAGGGGCTCACTAGCAACCAGGACTATGTCTGCTCCCTTATCACGACGCTCCATCTGATAATCCCGGTCCTCCCCAGGAGACGGCTTCAGTTCCCACTGGGTTCCAGAGGAGAAATATAAGCTAGCTGCCTCATCTGTCTTGCTGCTCACGTATCGGGTGCAGATGATGGAGTGGCCGTCCGTGAGGGCAAAATTGAGTAGACTTCGGGTATCGACGTTTTCGCTCTGGACGGTGCTCTCGGGTATGCCCATGGTCAGCTCATTGATAACCTCGATTGTCTGTAGCATGGCGCGGCGCAACACGGCGGGACTGAAGCCCTTCTTGGGCTGTGAGCTGGGATCTACCCCCAGGCGCTCGAGGCGATCGAGGAATAGAGCGAATGCCCACTCGCTATCGGTACAACCTTGCACATTGAGGTACCACTTGTCATGGAGACGCTCGCCAAGCCTCCGCTTAATATACTTCCAACCGCCTAACCCGCCATTGTGCATCCACATGAGACTATTATGATAGAAGGGGTGACAGTTGTCCTCCGTTAGGGATCCTTCGGTCGTGGCTCTGACATGGGCGAAGACGAGTCGTGACGCTGTTTTAGAGGCGATGCGATGCAGGTTGGTGCAGTTCCACGCGGGAATCGTCGATGTGAAGAGACAGGGCGCCGTGCCAAGTTTCGGGTCGGTATAGAAGCCGATCCCAAAGCCATCTGCATTGTTCTGGCCCCGTCTCGTATCCTAAAGCAGAGATGACTTGGTTAGGGGCACGGCTCAATCACGGGGCGGTCTGCGGGCGGTGCGACAAGAGAACTAACAAGTCGGAGTCGCGAGTCGAACGACTGCTTAAGAATGGAATGGGTTGGGTCCAGAATTAGCTTCGAGAGTAGGATCTCGTCGCTGCCTCGATATACCTGTATATGGATAGAGCCATATAATTAGAATACAACCTGATTTTGGAGGCCGATGATCGGATTTGACATACCAGGAATCGACACATGGTAAAAGAGTCAGGTGCGAGGACAAAATCAAATGGACAGGTAGGATGTAATGCTAAGTTGAATAGGGAGTGGAAGTCTAGAATGCAGTAACAAAGCTCGAAAATGCCATGGGAAATGGGCCTTTTCCGTGTTTATTAGGCTTATGTATCACCGCGATTAATGAATGGCGTATCCCTTCGGAAGTGGCACGGTCTTTGATCAATTAATGAAAAGCATTGGTATATTCTGTACAGAAAATGACACTGGTGACACCAATGACATGTGTTGCGTGCGGCCGGGGTCAGATTGCGATTCTGACAGGTTTTAATTTGTTCAACCGGAATGTCGTAGATTAGAACCGATAGATTGATCTCTCCTTGGTCCTAACATGACTTATCTAGACTATCTAGCCTAGATTCTAGACTAGACTCTAGCGTCTTGAATGGTCTAGGCTCTCCCTACTCTATTCTGTACTTAGTCCGGTTCTGACGTAATAGCTCTTCCAGTCATAAATATATCAGTTTATGAAATGAATGCATATTGAAACTACATAGGCTACCTTCCTTTGTTTTTAATTATAATTGTAGTTTGATTGTATCCTGAAAGGTGTTTCGGTTCAGTATAAATACCTACAAATGTCGTTAGGTAGTGTATAAGTTAGCCATAAGTACCTAACTAGCGCAAGTGGTGTTATGTACTGCATAACCATTACCCACTTATATATGTCTCTCTTCCGTATTCTGTGCATATGGCTGCTTCTCGGAATTTCGTTGAGGATTAATAGCTGACACCAACAATTTCTAGTTCTATGAAAAACTTTTCATACAGTTATGTTGATTCTCATTACTAGTCTAGGTTGGACCATGGAGAGGTAGCAATTCCGTTGCATGTGATTAAATCAGCTATCTAATAATAGAGTGCTCCATTAACTCTAACTTTGGACCATATATCAACCGGGTTTCGACATGAAGATGAATGCAATGCTAGTCTATTACGACTTTAGATCCCGATTATAAGTGGGATGAATTCTTTGGAGGGTGCTTTGTTTAGTCAGTCTGCCAAAAAATTCGTAAACAAGGATTCAGATAAGATATACCTGCTCAGATCAATCCAGTCTCCTATCACCTTCACCCCTTTCTAAAAGTGATGCTCGCTCTCCAGCCCTGTCAAAGCCCTCATCTGCGTAGAGACAATAATGTTGACCCATAAATAGTAAGTCGTAGAGCATGCTCACGTTGCCTAGGAAGAATTTCACTGGGTTACCCGTCACGCCAGACCAGTCATGCTGCAGGTACGAGTCTATGCCCAGTTGTGCGATACTCAGAAGACCTCCCGAGAAGTCAAGCAAGATCTGCGAGATATCCCAGCCCTTGGTGCTGCGGTTGCGTGAGTTATAGACAAGCTGCGGTGCGTACTTGACCATGGTCACGAGCAATTTGACGTAGGATATAACATAAATCACATCTAGCCACGCCCACGACGTCTTCGGGTCTGCACCTGGCGGTTGCGACGCTACAACGAATACGATAATGAGAACGCCAGTGATGCATCCGCTGAAGACTCCTGTGATGAGGCGCGAGGGTTTCCGGCCCTGCGATATCTCAAAGCCCCACATCCATGGTAGGAAGTATTGTGTATTCAGGATGGAAGTAAGTATAAGGGCGTGGATGGCGAAGGCGATGTCGTTAAATGCTACGGTCGGCGTATGGTTATCGTGACGGAGAGCATACTGCTGACGGATGAGTGGCGAATAGTACAGTGCACAGGTGTAAATAAGGTAAGAGGCAAAACCTATGACGTTTTAAGTCAGTGCGCCGGACCCGAGAGCCAGGGTATAGTGGATGTTCACTGTTGGTAGACGAACCAAGAACGTTGATAAAGGGAAAGTCAACAGTCGTCCCACCAGTAGATTTCCTCTTGAAGTTGAGGATTGCTTGTGGGTAGAATGACAATGACCAGCAGATTGTATAGACCCAGCCGAATAGACTAGACAAAAATTCGAGGAAATTCATAACGGTGACGGACTCCCTTGCGCCAGGCTCTTGTCGTATTCTTTATGTGATTCCGTGTTGGGACGGAAGAGTTCCCCCGCTTCTAAAATGGGCGGTAGTTTAGATAGATAATGCTAGGATTGTATGGTTGCTAATGGTACGCTAGCTATCCTAGAGTAATGGGCTTGCGAGAGACAGGTCGCTCTAGATATGTTTACTACGAGGATAAATGGTGCCGAACAGATGTGTGATAGATTGATATGAGGGAGAGCTGAACTCAGCACCGAACCTAGCTATAGCCCCGCTACTGAACCTGGTAGGTATGACGCTAAAGATATCAAGCTTTAAAGTTTAGGTACACAGCTGTGGCGCGGTTACTCTGGCTTAGGCTGTCTGTGGCGTAACATCCCATAACCAGGAGCATATATTCATATCAATACTTGTGCTATTGCTTTAGGTAAGGTAGAAAGCGTCCCTGCCCGCTATGTAGCTTATCCCTTTCATGTGAAATCCCACGCTTTCCTATTTTCATCATTACAACGCATATTGGTGCAGTTAGCTCATTAACATGCATGAGCAGAGGTACTGAAGGTATGCCTTGGATGAGGATTGGATATTACAATACCTGGTGCCCACATAGGTACCTACCCGTTACCTAAGAGTTAGACCGTAGGTAAATATACGGCGGTTCTACGCGTGCTGATTTTAGTTAAGTTGATAGAGAATAAATGATCTACCTGTAGGTAGTAATGCATTTACTTATCCCTGCTTTAAAGAAGGCTTCCATTGGAAGCTCGATATGATGTGCATGAGCATGGCCTAGGTACCTATACGGGTAGTATTGAGTGCATACAAATTGTATGATCCAGTACCTCCTAATGTAAAATGCATAGTAATCATACGCACTTACTGGCGCAGGTACCATCATACAGATACAATTTGTAGCAATTATATATATATATATATATATATACGTATGGATTATGTACATAGGTAGTTAGCTGCTACGTCAGTTTTAAGCTTAATATTAAATCCAAATATTTTGCTGAGCTAATCCCTCCTTTTAATGATACTACCATACGGACCATGTGTATACTTAGTACAGTAGGTATACCATCAAGTTGTGTGGGGTTGGGAAACAGAACATCCTATCTACATAGATTACAAACTAATTGAAACAAGGATCCACCCTTGTCCTTTATTGGAAGTCTTTAGATGCTTTTCTGGGGATGGAACTAGGTATAGTGGTGTCTCTTGCACAAGGCATCCAACTTTTAGTAGGTACATGTAAGTACACCAGAGAGGAATAGCTGCAGTCTACACTCCTAAATCAACCCATTAATCCTCATCTAGCCAAGTCTGCAGGTAAGGTTGCCGCGCGCTACCCAGACTCGCGCGGAGGAAAACAGGTTAAGTCGGTATCGATCTAATTCTACCTGCTATCCGTACAGTGGATTAGGCAGGTACCTACTACTGTATAGAACCTTGCTATTACACCTTAGGTGTTTACTTACCTACCTACCTAGACTAGGTACTTACCTAAGTAGCCTAAGTAGCTTCCCTCCCAACCTTGCGACAGCCTCAGGCTCTAATTCCTTCTTCCCCCAAATCTCACCCAAACACCTCAGTACTTTCACTTCTTGTCTGGGGGAGACAAGACGTGTCTAGCAGTGGGATCCGGAATAGAGAATGCACAGCACGTGTTGCTTCTCTGTCTCGATGCCTGCCAACTACCGATTGATCGGTTAATCGGATTCATCGGCCGATCTTGGAAGCCAGTCGACGAACAACAGGGAAGAGCTGCACGCGCCGCGGCGTGTGTTGCGAGCATTGGTCTGTGACCGAAACAACTCATTCACTCAGCCAGCCAGCCAGCCGCCCATCAGACGGACCCCGTCTCCCCTCTGATCCCTCTGATCCCTCTCTGCCCACCTAGATACTAGATACCTGTTCATGGCTCGGTATTCTCACTGACTACGACGTCGACTATCTTGTCTCTCCATTCTTTTCTCCTCGTGCCGATAGTTTTAGAAGGCCCTCTTTTCTGTCTAACCACCCGCTTCTGTTTCCTACTATTTTCGTCCCGTCTCCGTCGTCCACACCCTGAAATCTTCATACCAACTCGTACCAGTAGCTAATCGCGTCTGTTGGTGTCGAACGTCACTCATTTCCCCCAGAAGAAAAAGAAAAAAAAGCAACACAAAAAGAAGAAAATAGAAGAGACAGCCCCCTCCCCAACCAACTTGTGATTCCATAGAGTATTCCTTCCGCCAAACCATTCATTCCCTTCCACTCTGCAGCGAACGCTTGTACCCGAGACTGTACTCCCGACGGCCACCCAATTTCCAGAAACGTGACGTTTAGCCTAGATACAATTCGTTCCACCTCTGTGTTTCCGACTGAACGGTCCTGAGAAACTAGCAGGATATACGCGAAACAGTGCGATCGAGATTCTATTTTGGGGCCATGCCAACTCCAGACCAGAATTTCAACTCATTGATTGACACGATGGGCCCCTCCACCTGAAAAATTCGCCCGATCTCCGATTGACCTCTTATAGTAGACTATGAGTGTTGCTACCAAGAACCACTGACGACAAGGTACTACAAAGGTGATCGAATACACCTCTCCCACCATGTCTGATCAACATATCTCCACATCCATCGGCCCACGAGGCACTCTACGAGCACGACCGCCTACTCTACGTACCAAGTCACCCTCACCCGCTCGCCAGCAACAGCCATCCGACGATCTGCTTTCAAGACTCACTCCAGCCAATGCCATTGAGGCGCTCCAGTCTCCAACTGGCCCCCTCAAGACATGCTTAGATCGCGCATCTGTCTCCGAGCAAGCATTTGCCTTGAAGACTGCCATCGCCTCTAAGACAATCCATGACTGGTTTGATGAAATCTCAGACTGGCCCTGGCCCTCAACGGGTACAGCAACGGGCTTCGAGATGCCTCCCGCTAAAAGAAGGAAGCTCAAACCTGGGACAACTGAAGAGATGTGTGAGCCAACTCCACAATCGGATGTTGCATACTTTGGCAGTCTAGCTGCTGACGACTTGGTGCGGTACGAAAATCGAATCGAGCAGATTCACCAGGATACAGAGGCTTTAGATCTAGAAGAGATCAAGAGTCAAGTCCTACACAATCACATTCTTCCACTTTCGCGGCCAGGAACACCATTCTCCGATGCCGGTCGCTCCGTTGCTTCTGCTTTCTCGTTTGCTAAAATGGAGGATCTGACTGCTGTCGTCACAGCAATAACTGTTCAGACCCTCCCTATCCTATCTAAGCTATCACGGCTATTACATACCTGGAGTCTACGATTGATCGTGTTACGCAAAGTTCCCTCACTGCTCATGATGATCACAGATGCTGAGGTAGCTCTGCTCTCTGGATGGAGCGCTATTAATCTGCCACCCGATACCTCCACTGAGGGGAGCAAGGATATCACATATTCGACGGCACATCTTTCTTCGAAAGACTTCGATGTTATAAAAACTGTCCTACAGCAGAAGATAGCAAGGCCAGGACGGGATCTAGACTTCATGCTCGATACACTTGAGGGCATGGCAGACACGCTGCCAGAAGAATGGTTAGACCGCATGGAATTCATTGAACGGGACTATGCAGAATGGGTAATTGCAGCAGAGCGAAAAGTAAGGGAGGGACAATGCTCAAATTTGTCTATAACCGGTGGCGCTGACAGCCATACTCTACCAATCACCCCGCCTCCCACTATTCAAACTAAAGACGGGAGCCCAATAAAAACGCCCATCAGTCCGGGATTTTCAGATTATGAACCTCTGGAGGAAGAAGACAACAGAGACTCTTGGGCAGTCAAGATCTCAGCCGATCAATCGACCAAGGGCATAATCCAGGGTGCCAGTGATCGGTCAAAGCAGGCCAAGCAGCAGCGTGTTGTTCAGTCTAAAGCTCAGACCCAAAATCCAAGGCCAGATCACGTTAAACGAACAGATAAGATGACGTATACGAAATCCAGTAACCGAAAGCTACCAGCTATCTCGTCTAGTGCATCACGAACCAGAGCGACTAGAGAATCACCAAGCACAACCTACGACGGATCAGAAGATGTAGAAGATGCTTGTCACAACCCTCGCCGAAATCCTATCTTGTCTGAAGTAAATCGAAATATCGTCCGTCAATCCGCCAATCAAGCGTCGAAGCACGAAGCGTTATCGAAGCCTCCACTTGAAGATGATTTCGAGCCGTCAATATTAGAGTCAGTAAACGAGGAAGACGAAGAACCCGAGCTACCCCCCACATACCTTGAAGCACGGAAAAGCAGTGATCCCTCTGTTGCCTCCATTGTCCTTCACAACTCGTCAAGCTACTCTCCGGATTATTCTGATTGTGGCACATTTCGTGAAGCATCTGTTGAACCAGAGTTACCTCATCTACCAGACCCTGACGAGCCATTCTCCAGCGATCCTATAAGTCCACCAAGCTCGCCGCCGTTAAGATACAAACCGAGATCAACTTCAGTCACGTTCAAAGATATTCCTGAAATAGCCCCATTACCAGAAGTTGACAGCTCACCACCCCGGACCCCGCTTGAACCCCCCGTAGTTTTCGATGCAGATACATCTTATGAATGGGAGAGTCAGCTTGGTAGCCCGTGCCGTATGAGCACGGGTAGTGCAATCAGTGATGATGACCATCTGCAGAAACAATTGAGAGAACTGCTTGAGACCATTCCCGCGAAGATAGAGTTGAAAAGGCGTGGTATTAACTTGAACCCTCCTGACCTTCAGTTGCCTTCGCGACCAAAGCCCCGTCATTCTGATCCATCACGTCGCCCAGGCTCAGCCCTCTCCTCACGAGCAGATTCCCGGGTGGGTACTCCATCATATTCTCGAAGTGGAACGCCTTCTTTCATGCTAGCTCCAGTACGAGACACCCGTCCAAGATCTATGAGTAGCCAAGGAATACGGCTCTATCATCTCTCGCGGACAGGGGAAATGCCTATTAAGCTCTTCATTCGATGTGTGGGAGAACAGAACGAGCGAGTCATGGTACGGGTAGGCGGCGGATGGTCTGATCTGGGAGAGTATCTGCGGGATTATGCTATCCACCACGGTTCGCGATCGAAAGGCGAAGGGAAAGTTGAGGTTACTGACGCCGTTCCTGTGGTAAGCAGGCGCCCGGGGTCAAGTCCTGCCAGCCGCCCTAGTTCCTCACTTGACTCGCCAATGACTCCTCTTACCGTCCGGAAGACTAGAAAGAGTCCGGGCGAGGAAGGGGTACCGAAAGCTCCCAAAACCCCGTTATCCAAAACTTCAGCTTTGCAGGACAGCGCCAACACGCCAGCATCTGAAGCATCTGTAAAGTCACGGGCATCATCACACATTGACTGGGATGAGGAGGATAGCTCACTCGGACTTGCTGGACCGAAGGCAGCTAAACGTAGGGAAATTAGTGATGAAAGTCGCGCTTGGATTGAGAGCGTGAAGCAAAAGGTCCGTCTAGCTAGCGGCGAGCGGATCGCTACTTCTGCTTCGTCTGAGCAGTTAAGATCATCATTGTTATCACAGGCACAGGGGCAGCAGAAGAAGATACCGGATGATAAATTTGGCGAGATGGGAAAAGTAGGCAGCACAAAACGGTTATTTAGAAGGAATTAGGAGCATCTCTATGGTCGTTGATAAGTGCGCACTTCAACGCTATTACCGTGATTGCCAAGAGCTCAAAGATAGAGGATATGGATGGAGTCTACGTCATTATTGCCGAGGAATAGGCCGAGGAATTGTCTAAACCACTAAGGAGTACCGGGAAGGCTGGGGGGGATGTGTTGATACCACGAACGCACGTGCATATGCATATACGCCTGGTGTTCATTGGCCTGGTCGGGTCCGGTTGGGACAGTCACTGCGCAGGGAGCTTGCCTGCAGCGTCTCATTGTTTGTTTTAAATGCTGTAGTCTAAGCATTATTTTTTTTCGTTGATGCCACAAATACCCAATTTCTATTTGTTGACCACCTGCTCTTGACCGTTGAATTTAAGGCATGATATTCAGTGAAGCTTTGGGCCTTGTATGGCCAACGGCAACTACCATTATTTATATTTGATCAGGAAGCAAGAAATAACGAAGTCCCTATCCACTAACCACATAGGAAACCAGTTACCTGCTTAACATTCAAGCCTAGCCCATATATCTAGAAATGCTGATGAAATCGTTCTACACGTCGGGGTTTTTTTTACGCAGATAGACTCGATGGTTGCCAAACCCACATATATCCGCCACGGCACGCCAGACTAGACAAAAAATAAAGGAGTTACTGCTGCTGTTTTCAGTAACCCTCCTAGCCTGATATCGTAGATACACGATTACATCTTGAATTGCTATTACTAACACGTCCCGAAAAACTGTCACGGCCATGGGAATACCATAAAACTCTTTTTACTTTTACTAGGTTATCTAACGCTAGAAACCATTCTAATTTGTTATTAGCTCTAGCAGTCGTGATTTATTCTGCCCGTGTGCATAAAAAAGCTATCTAATGTCGGTTGCGCTGCCCTCAAGGGGGATTTTTTAACCGAACAAACTCAGCCTGCTTAGTTAAATGACCGACGCAATGCACATGCTATTAGCCCTATACCAGGTTCGCTCAGAAAGTCCGTTCTCTAGTGGGTAGGCAGGCAACCCTTCACCCCCAAGACGGCCCAGAGGTAGCAGGTCCCTGTTGCTCCCACTCGGCACCGGCCCCTTCATTCTGTGCCAGAGCAGCGTTCGCAGCAAGTTCATTCCACACTTCAAGCTTCTCAAGCTCTCGTCTAAAAAAGTCCTGCTGATTTTGGAGCTCGGCCTTGGTCTCGGGTGGCAGTTGGTCAGGGTATTGACGAAAATTGAACCAGTGCGTCAGACTCCGAAGGGCCTGCTCTAAAGGTAGGGCTTCCTCGACCTCGGCGTCAACGTCACTACCTGCAAGCCACTCATCGCGCAGCTCCGGTCGGCAATGGAGGTAAACTGCAGTAATAACACGCATGTTACTTTGCCGCCACTTACGGCCGCAGTAGGGAACCTGGTTCTTGAAGAGTTTCAGGGTATACAGGCGCAGCTCGTTTTGAGGTATTTTAAGAGACTTGCGGATGATGTTAGACGATTTATACTGTACGAGCAACAAATTGCGGTGTGCTTTATTCTTGCATATCTTCTGCATAACCCGCAAGTAGTTAATTAGAGTGAAGAAGTTCCTCCATGAAAAGTCCGTAATAGGTTCTTGAGGCAAGGCGTTGACAGGGTAGCCTAGTTCGTCTACCTCAGGACGGCTAGTAGGCTGCCCAACAGCTTGCTTCGGAGGCCCTTCGCTATCCCCCTGGCCTTCCTCAGGGCCTGGTGGTGAACGCCGTCGTCTAATAGGGGGAGGCATAGCCTCATCTTCGCTTTCATCTGCGACCTCAATTTCACTAGGTTCAGCGGGACGCTTATCCGCAGAGTGCGCACGTTGATTACAAAAGTGAAAGAAGCTTATACAATGTTAGACTTAATCGCCAGGAGATAGTGACAGACCTCTCACCTGTGTTCGATGTGGTCGGCCTTGCTATCAACAACTTGCTGGATATCCTGATGGGCAAATAGCTTAAGAACCAGCGGCAGATAATTTAAGTCCAGCAGAAGCTGAGTGAAGTATTCGAACTTCAAGATATCTAGAAGAGTCAGGTATCATCACAATCCATCTCCAAGTAGCACTTACGTGATATTTTCAACCATTTCAAGATAAGGAGAATGGTTGCTGTGGATGCCTTGCCCTCAATTTCTATGGTTCTTCCAGCATACGGATCGGTTACGTGTGCTGCTAGGTCTTGGTTCATGGGACCGTTAGTTCCCGATAAACTATCAACGGATCGATTCCAAACGGGCCTGCCACTTTCGCGGGTGGGTGCTGCTCCTGGGCCAGGCTGAGTGAATGATCCGCCTGAAATACTGGCCGTCACCGAAGCTAAAACAATCTTCATGAGGAGAATGATCAATGATTGCAGCTGAGATAATGAGGTTTTCTAGTAGTAGTTAGCAAAGATCCTTGTAGAGCCTTCCATGGGGGAAAATCACATAGAATTCTTCCACCGCCTCAAGGCGTCGCTTTATTTCCGCGGATACGTTTGGATTGGGCCCATAGTCGATTTTTGGTTTCATATCCTTTGAATGTCGATTATAGATGAAGTCGAGTAACTTTTCCGTCTCAATGTGGTCATCATCAAGGCCCAGGGAATCAAGATCCAAGTTGGTGATCTCATCACTCTCGCCTTCAAGCGGGTCCCAGCCTCTCTCGAACCTCTGGAATAACTGACGCTGTTCCCATAGCTGTCTTGTAGCACGAGTCATACGTACTCTCTTAGAGAATAGCTCACCGGCCTCGAGAATAGAGGCAGGGACATCGCT
>JAPESX010000933.1:0-12895 GCA_029590615.1 Nemania bipapillata
ATTCGGCTTTATCGGCGACCGAAAGATAAAAGAGCTTCATTGTCAGCACTTGTTGCTACCTAAGGGTGGCTGTGTTTAGTAGTGCGAGTTTACGTCATATTTTTTGGGCTATGTACTATCCCACATAACTACTACCGATATGGGATATGTTCGTTTCTATCCGTTTATATTGTACAAAAAGGGACTCTATCAATAGAGTACTCAGGAAATTTTCTATATAAATCCTAGGTTCGCATTGTGATCACCGTATTCCGTGGCACCAGCATCAATCAAAATCCTAGTGCAATCGTCGTTACGGTGGTTGTACCTGGCTGCAATCTGGAGTGGCGTCCTTCCCTGGCTATCGAAAGTGTCAAGGTCGGCTTGACTACATGTTGTCAGAACCGCTTTTACCACGTCTAGCCGTCCTGTCTCAATGGCGAGGTGTAGGGGTAGATCGTCTTCCACTTTATAGCCAGCAGCAGCAAGACGTAGGACCCTCTCTACCGTACTGTGCTTGATCGCGACCGAAAGTGCACTCCTGTCTTTCTCTGCTCCATGTTGCATTAACAAGTCTGCCATCTCTTGATTTTCGTTAGAAACGGCTATTGTCAACGCAGTTGAGAGACGGCTGTATCCGACCTGGTTTTCTAGGAGCTCACGAACCACTTCCAAATGCCCGAGGAAAACAGCTAGGTAAAGCAAGCGAATCCCCTCACGGGCGGTGATGGTACCCTCTACCCAGGACTTCACTATTTCAACACGGCCATTTGCGCATGCACTAGCGCGGCTATTAGGATTAGCCCATTCACGAGACGGAAATGAGAGCAGAAGCAGCAGTCCTAAGGCTTCTTGATGCCCATGTAATACTGCTATCTCAAATACCCTCGGTGCAACCCTAAACCTCCCAGGTACCTGTTCTCCCAGTTCCTTAATCACGTCTAATTTATTATTCATTGCTGCGTATATTTCGAGCTCCTCGATGATGGGTTCAGTAGAGAGGGTTTGGCTTTTGTTGGTCGTGAAAGTCGCGATGCAGTTGGCGAGTTCTCTTCGTCCTGTTACCATTGCGTACCAGAAAGGGCGGAGTCGCAAAGCCGGCTTTCTTGTCAGATATCTCTTTGATAGGCACACACTTTCCACCCTATCGATGCCACTGTATGGATTCTGGTAAAGATATTCGACCAGCTCAAGCCACTCAAACTCGCACGCAAGCCATATCGGGCCTATGAAGCCAGCAACTACACGGGGCAGGCGAGATAAGTCCCCAATTCCTACAAGGGGTCGTAAATCGCACCACGCACGGAAACCAGCTCCCACTACATAAGACCGCGCCGTACCACTTAGTGTCGCATCTAAGGGTATGTCGCTAGGCTGTAGAAGGAACGCCTTTAGAATGTCACCAAGTGGTGGCTTTAGACGTAGGGCTCCTGCTCCATTGATATGGTCTGTCATGTAGCGGATAACATAGCTGCTGGGAAAATAATCAACAACATCAGACGATAAGACAGCGTACGTTTCATGCCGTAGAACCCCGTATTTCTTCTCATGACACACTAAGGAGAGCACTGGGTCGTAGTGAGGATTGGAATTATCATTCGTTTCAGTTTTGCCGTTGTGCTCTGCACCATCGATACCTTTACTATATTTGCTTGCGGCCTCAAGGACCTTTGCTCGTAGCCGAGCACCCTTATCGGGCACAAGAGCCTGATTTAAGTATGCTAAGCAAACCTTCGCAAGGGCAGCATGGCCTTCTTCTGGTAGAAACGTGTCGATCCGCCGGCCTTGAAGCCCCTCGAAGAACTCTCGGACAGATAAATGTGCGAACTCGAAGGATCTCCCTCTGTCGACTATTAGATTAGAGCAAACATCTAAAATGTTTGTCTCAGTAAAGTTGGTGTCGGCCTTCGTACCAAATGCAACTGACGCAAGGGCGGCGACCACATAGAGTGGCAAAGGTTCTTTTGCGTAGAGCAGCCATTGGAATGCGAAGACTGCAAGTCTGAAAGCACTATCGCCGGACTCCCTTATTTGCTGAAAAATCTCCCAGTACGAGGCCTCGAGTGTTGAAGGCAATTTTCCCAGTCGAGCTCTCACGTCTGCAGCCACTTTGAGGGATCGCAAGGACTGGATCTGTAACTCAACCCATCGGAACCTAGACGTATAGGGACACATGGTTAGCTAGTTTATCACCTTTCTCTCATTAAATTTTATCATAACTCACATTCCCTTGGCACCTGCCTTGAGAGTGTCGACGATAGTAGTGTGCAGGCTCGGAGGAAGATTCCCGTACAGGAGCCTTGCTTCTGGGAGCTTTTTATCACTTTAGGTTATTAGCTATGTATACGTTTCCCGCAATTATATACTCACATGAAAGAGGATATGTCTTCAGCATTATCATTTACTCCAATATATATGTTTGGAGTGCCATCCAAGTGCAATGCAATGTCATAATTGCTCCTACTTGAAATAAAAATCCGCAATAGTGTAGTCGACTGCTTGGCAAGTTTGGTCAGAGCATCTAGCAGTTCTTGCCGACAGTCTTGGTTGACTTCATCGAGAGCATCAAGCACTAGAGTAACGGTAGGATATTCATCAAATAGCTGAAGGAGGATCTCTATACACTCGTCTGTTGTCAATGCTGGGTCTACATCCGTGTCGTCTCCCATTACATCTTCAAAGTATTTCACGACTGGGGCGAGTATCGGCTGCTTGGGGCCAACACTGGCAAGCTGGCGCACGAAGCTGCCTAGGATTCTATCGCACTGCGCTCGGTGAGGTTCGGCTGGGTTTCTCATACAATAAACGTATGCTATGTGTTCATGAGTTAACAACAAATCTATTACCAAAGACGTGAGTTTAGTCTTGCCAGATCCTGGTATACCATGAAGCCATAAGACCGAAGGATAACTGCTCGTCTTCCATTCGATAAATACGTGTTTCTCGAGAAGCCACGCACCAGATCCTTCAATGCGGCCCTTTCTTGATATTTTGTGATGCGTGCCATGAGAGATGGTAGAAATGGCCTTCAAGATTTTAAGTCGCTGTTCTTGTTTTAGACCGTCTTGAATCTCCTGTAACCGAGTATCGATATAGTTAATAGGTTGTCGGAATCGTTCTATGGATGTTTTTAACAACTCGAACTCCTTGTCGTCTTGAGAGGTTTTAGCTTTAAGCTGCCTTTCTATGTTTTCGATTAGGTTAAGGCCATGTTCCAGATTTGCAGCTTGAGAGATCCCCGTAAGCCGCATGAAATCTTCCAAGGCATGTTTTATGGGCGAGTACTTTGCTTGAAAGTCCTCTTGAGATTTGCCAATGCTCCGAAGGAATCGTTTCCCAGTGCCCAGGGCGAAATATTGCATAATATCCGCTAAATATTGTAGAATAGCAGCATAGAGACTGATAACCGATTTAGAGACTAGGCGTGATAACTTGGGGCTATACGATGTGAGTAAGGGGCTACCAAAAAAGGGGCCAATCTCTCCTAGTCAACATGCGAAAGGCTCAAACGTATACACACATTTTTAGTTTCCGTCCGCTAAGGTATACTGCTTCAATGACATGGCACTGCGCCACGATACTTGCTATGTTCTCTAACGAGAGAATGACATGGCTAAAAACGTCGAGGTCGTTGATACCGGTTTGCATGATAAATCTCACGGCAGCCCAGGGCAACGCTGCATGTATCGGATCATACTGGATCACAATGTCGCCGATAGCCTAATAGGAGCATTTTAAATCAGGATACCATCAGCTTTCTGTAAGGAAAGGGGCATATACTATGAGTTTCTTGACCCAGCCACATAACTTCTCCAGGACATTGCGGATAAATATATCGCGACCGCTGATTTTAAGCCTCCACCTTTCCTTCAGGCACTCTTCCTTGCGTTTATTGACTGCGATGAAAACCTCATCTAAGACCACACAATACTTATCTGATGCGTCCCTGATACGGTCAAATTGTTCTTGATCTTCCTTCTTTAGTCCCTGTAATGCCTGCTCCCACCTGCTCTTACCCCAGCTAGCCAAGGTGTCACTTAGCTTATCACTACCGCCTAAGCCCGATGATGTTGATGCTGCCGAGTTGGGGTTCAGTGGGTGCGGCTCCGTGCCTGGGATGTTTTCCATGATAGCTCTCAAGCCGCTTTCTCAACAATGAAAAGTAAGGACTGTCGAGAATTATTTTTTTTGTTCAGAATTGTAAGATTTGATACGAGACGGGAATCGGGAGAGGAAAGATAATCTGCCTTGCGGGGTAAGTATGTTGTGTTGTGACCTGAGTCAACGAGACGCTTGGTATTGTCTGCGCCACAACTGCAATTCACCGCATACATTTATTTCTTAAACCGCCTAGGGTGTCCTTTCTGCCTTACCGTTGATCGATATCGGGACGCATTGATCTTCGTTCCTATTTAGGATTAATATTTCTTTCATACGAAGATTACTCCTTCTTTAAGCAGTATAAATTAAGCTACTTTTCTGCGCGGGCCTCGCTACACATGTAGCATCACCTAAAAGGTGCGCATAGGCAATAACTTTCGATTTAGAATTCAGATTGCATAAAACGGGCTAAAAAGAATAATAGAACGACAGGCCACTTATACACAGCCAGCTCAGCTTCTTGTCTTTTTATCAAAATTTACGATTGACCGCTAGACTGGACGGTGGCCTAGAAGGTAATACCGACAGCACACAGGCTCACCGTAACTAAGATATGGGGAGATGTTGTAAATCAGCTGAGCAATTATGCACAAGCCCTCTGGGGCCGACCACAGCTTGATGACACTACCACGCGCTAAACAGAGAGAAGGAGAGGGTTAAGAGCTTTGGAGCCAACTCTTCATAGGCGTAAAGCATAACGAGAGCAAAAAACCCTCGCTGACATAGATCCCAATGGGGGAAACTCGAATGGAAGGGATCTCCAACTGGCACTATATTAGTCGTCATGATACAGGTTCCTCATATCTACTTGGAGAGCAAGGGAGGCAAAACCGTTGCACCTTTCGTTCAGGAGTCAAATCCTTGCGCAACAATCTACTCATGCGATGGTAAGAGGCCTACCAGATACCGTTCGTTCACTTTATTAGAGTGCGGAGAGAGGGGGCATAGTATGAAAGGAAGTCTAATTAGGAGCCCTTCCTTTAAGAGAAGATGGAGCCTCAAATGTATTGATTAAGGCCGTGGTTACTTGCACTTCATCTAGGTATTTAATCGCATGAAAAGGAGGCATGAAAAAGGGAAATTGGTACACCGAGATGATGAGAAGCGGTAAAGGTCGAAAGGCCTTCTCTTCTATTCTCATCAACGAGTGAGATGATTTTTCTAGAACAAGAAAAAATATCCTAGCTCAAATCTCATCATCGCCTCGAGGATTGCTCCACTTCCAGCTCTAGGTATAGCACGCCAAATAAACATCCAACTGTCTTCTGCATGTGAAAGAAGGCTGGTACATAGGTTGATTGGGAGTATCCTAACTCTGAGGGGAAAAAAAACTCCATCCATGACCGCCCATGAAAATTTCAAGTTGCGGCCCTGGCGCCAAGCTAACAAACCTTAATAAACCTTAAGGCCTAATCTTTTGGGGGTCTCCTTCCATATTGGGCAGTTATGCAGGTACCTGCGGGAGATGGTTGAGGGGTAGATGGGTATCGTCAAAATCTTCATTGTCCCGCTATTCCACCACTTACATGGTTGTATGTACCTATTCGTTATCTATCTCTCAAATAGTAAGGTAGAAAAAAATATTACAGAAAAAAAAATTAACCTTGCGGTCTTTATTCTCTCGACTTATTCCTATAATGTCACCCTCCGGAGTGCCTGTATGAGCTGGCATCGAGCACGCTAGAACCTAGAACCCCAGAAAAAAGAGGAACCACCAACTCGCTCATATGATATCGTTCGACTAATGACAATATAACACTCGAGTGAAAACAGAAGATATCCATCCAGCGCCGAGTAAATGCCATTGACAGCCTCCTTATGTACGCTTGGAGAAAAGAATGCAAGGCGCCCGAAAAAAAAAACCAATGTTCATATCTTGTCTGACCACATACATGTATCGCTGGAAATCAAAGACTTGAAAAAATGCCATGTATGAGGTGTATTGAACACAATGTAAATCAAGCTAAAAATCTAACCGGGGGTATCAAATACTCTGAGACTGTATGGCGGAACGATAAATGATATGTTCGGGTATTATGCAATGGGGCATCCTATGCCAAAGCACCAAACTTGTTCCTGAATTATTTCGTAGGAACAGTCAACGAACCGAATCTCTTTTCTGCGGAGCAATGTCGACTCTTGAAAAAAAAGAAGGGTATTGTGCGAGAGAGCATAGTATGCCATGGGCGCTATCCCGAAGCCCTGCGCCCTTCGTTTGACGGCATGTATCGACAACTAACCAGTCGAGTCATTGATGAATTAGGATGCGCAATACTCCACATGCGACGTGGACACGTCGTGCCGGTGCATTATGAATATGCGTATAAGTGGTTGGTTTCAGGAGAGGTGCGCTAGCCGATCACAAATACTTGCCGTAATCGAGAATCCCCAGGGCAGGGTTGTAGAATTCAACTAGAAGTTTTTTTCTTCTACCCTAATTAGGGTGGAATCGGAGTTTCGGCCGCGCTTCATGCTAATTCATGATCGGCAGGTGGAACAAGAAGAACCCTGAATAGATCTCGGCATTCGGATATAGCTCCATATGAAGCCAGATGGCTCTATTCCAGCGTGGATTTCCAGAACGTTTTTGTGGACCGCAGAACTCATTGCGGAATCGGTATTATTGAGTAATGTATGGGGCAGGATTCGCCCAGACTGGAATGATTTGTGGATCCGTTACCGAATAGATTCTGCCTACCCGCGTTTAAGACGTTGCAGGACTTGGTTGTGAGAAAGGCTTGTCTGGCTCCCAGGGGAAAAACCCGTGTGGATCGCTTGTCGCATTGCACGACGCGTGAAATTATCCACCCCAACTGACGGTATTGGTCATGTGGCTGTCGGTGGTTGGCGTGTCCGGTACGTAATTATGACGAAATCGAGACACGCGAGGTGGGCAAAACGCCGACGGTTTCTGCCTTGGCAGCCAATTAGTCGTCTTGCAACATTGACATCCACCGAACAGGCACGCCACCGGGTCCAATCTCGTATGGTTTCGTCGTCGCTTTCCTCGGGGGCAATAGCCAGCGCGCATGACCCTCGCGCTGGTCGTCCAGCTTGCCCTCCTTTCGCATGAGGTGCTCCATAACTGCGATGCGGATGAAATCGGGATTTTCGCGCATCTCTCGTTGCCGTGGACCAGGCGGAAGTAGCACAACTGTAGAGGCTTTGTTCGAACTCGAAGCCTGAGCCGCCTGCCGGCTTGCTTTGGGTGATCCTCTCGAGCGTTGTACTTTATATGTCTGCATCTGAATTGAAGCCGTATAGCTGCGAATGGGTGAGGAGCCTCGGACTTCGGGCCGGATATTACTAGCAGGGTTCAGGTACCGCCGCATAGCCTCACTAGGCTCTTCTTCTAGTACGGGCGGCCTCCTCTCATCGGTGAATGGGACTCTCGGATCGATAGTGAGTATGGACCTCGTGAGCAAGTCGTTGGGAGGAACAGAAGAGGTCGTGAATGTAGATAGAGACCGGGCTGCGGAGCGCAGTGCGCGAAGTGATGCTGTAAGGTTCGACTTGAAAACCGATCTGAATGGGGTGGTAGTTGATGTTTGTTTATCAGTCGGTAGAGTGGGCTTGGCGCTAAAATCCAGTTGATCGGTATCCGGAGACATCTTGGACAATGGATCCTCTGGCTGTTCCCCAGGCGGGGTCATTACTGGCTCTAGAGACCGTCGCGGCGAACGTAGTCTTCCTCCTCTAGGTGTACTAGGAAAATCGCCCGACTGAAGCATGCTAGGCGATATGGAATCTCCTAGCGAGGGTAGACTGTCGAAGGACCCTGTGCGCGTGGAGTAAGGGGATGCAAACCCGCTATCGGTGTGCAGCAGCGCATCTTCCTCGGCGAGTTCGTCTGGGGGAGTGAGTAGAAACTCTAAAGGGCTGCGCTCAAACGAGGATGGACTCAGGTCTTCTCCTAGATCCAAACGCAATTCCTGGCTGAGGTCCTTCTCCGATACCCGCGATCGCGGCACGATGGAATCTACCGTCATCCGTGGATCTTCCAGTTCCCTCTGTCGTAGGCTTTTCCTTCTTTTTGGCGGTGGAATATTGGTGATGGCAAGCAGAGCTGCTACTGCGGGTGGCACGGCATCGGGCGAATGGACATCCCGACCTCGACGGGCGGAGGATGACCGCGTCCGACTAGACGTCTTTTGGAAGTGATGCTTTTGCTTGATAGGGATTTGTACGGCGCCCGATGGCGCGATCGGCCGTGCCGTTGAATTTGCCATAGTCGACGATGGTAAGTTGTTGTTCTGAGGAGAAAAGCTACCTGACCGTGATGACATGTCTCTTGACAACGCTCTACTAGTTGTATAGTCTAGGGTAGCATCTAAAGGTAGCCGTTCTGAGGTGAGAAAGTAACTGGCTGAGGCCTCATCCTTGCTGAAGGGTGATGGGCGTGGCTGTGTGGTTGATGATAGAGATATGGACGTTGGGGATCGAGATTGTGATAATGAAGGTGTAGGTTTGCGCGCATGGAGAAAGGATCTTGGGGTGATCATCATGATAATAATTGTAATGCCCGGGTCAAATCGACCGGGTTTACTTATGAGAAGACCCCGAATTGCCTAACTGGGTATGCTCGTTTAACCTAGTAAATCTAGTCAATTAAAAGTAACAAGAATTGTCCGGGCTAGCCGCCGCAAAGCCAAGACTAGGATGTGTACTAGAATAGGCAAGCGGATATCATGTATGAATCGCTGGCTGCTTTCTCACTGTAGCCATCAGTGGGTCAACATGCCATGAGACCCAAGCGAAGAGCGCAGACAATATGGGTAATCGCCCAACTTGGAGACGACGGGATATCGAAAATTGCAGCAATAATCGCAATTTTTCCCCTGCACTCTTCTGTCGCTGTCCTTATTTTTGGTTTCGTGGTAGGGCGAAGTCAAGGACACGGCTGATGCTGTAGTGTAATGCAGCTTGGTCGTGCGCAACCAGGGTTCTTCCAGGGGTTTTGAGGATTCTTGTACGTAAGAGACTGGCGCTCTGCCAACGTGGACACTGCAAGTCACGATCCCAGCGAGTTGGATGAGGCTGATGGTGACGTCGCTTGTCTATAAGACGGAAAGTAACGTCTCTGGTTTATCTTTGGGTTGTTCTTTTTTCTCAAAGAGAAGAGATGGGAGGAAATGATATATATCAGATGAGTGCCTGACCCAGCCTACAGGGAAGTAGGTAGGTAGTCTTTGTGTTTTAGTACTAAGATGTAGATAGCGAGTGATGCGACTCAGACATCAGGGGGGTCGGGTTGATCGATAAGGGCGCCAGCGACGGTGGTCAACTCAGGTGGCAACAAGGAGCGACTCATGCTCTACGAAAAAAAAGAAAAAGGGAAAAAAAGCACCTCTCTACTACTATCAACACATAGGAATAGATGCGACTATTTACTAGAATCCTCAAGTAGACATGTAAGCCTGCATGTACTGCCTCCTGCGTACCTAGGCAGGTATTTAACAAAACATTGAACAATGCGCTGGCAGTCAGTCCCCTGATTACACAAATGTGGGCCTCACAATGCGATAGGTACCTATCTTACAGAATACTTGTAGCAATGTAGGTGGTATTGTATAGAATTCTACGCTGACTGCCAGATACTGTAGGTAATACTAACACTACGGTATGGTAATGTCGATTATACATACACGACCCGCGGGAGCGGTGGAATCGGATCAGCCAAGTCCTGTGAGTCTGCCTATCATTACAACAGATAGGTACTTCAAGTTGTCATGCGGGCAATAGGATTGGTCGTGTTCCTTGTTATGCACTTGTATAGATAACGCAGCCTGCCTCTTTGGGTGAAGATAGAGAAACCCAAACTAGAAAAATGAAGCTTACTCAATAGGGCAACTAAGTGTTGCTTCAAATGAAATCCTAAATCTTTTAAAATGGCACCAAGAAGAGACTATCCAAGTTGCAGAGATTATACGAGTTAACCAGCCTTTCTCTTGCTGGTACAGTTGTTTCTTTTCTCAATATTTCTCATTATTAATAGTATTTTGTGATTGGTGGCCACTATAGAAGTAAGATGAGCGGAAAGTATTAGGTACCTTCCATTCTCCCACAAGCTCCTATTCACTCAATTATTNCCCCCCCAACGACAAATATCCATATTTTCTCCAGGCTAGTAAGCATCAGGCATATGACATGTCATACAGTGCAGCAGCTGTAATCCGTCCTCCAATCAGCACAGTAGAAAACTGTACATACATTGCTAGTCCATTGCGGGGGAGCCGGAGAGTCTCCAGTACACACCAATTTGTGACGTGGGAGGTCCAGCGCTCTTATGACAAGACGAGAGGTGTCGCGTGGGGACCTCTATCGAGATGCCATTGCGGGTTTTAAAACCCTCATGATCTGCATCTCGTCTACATACAGCAGTATGTGTGCATTAATCTGCGGTTCGTTGTCAAAGACGAGAGATGGAATGTCTCTTAGATGGGGAACTGTGGGAAACGAGTTTTGGCGGGATACCTCTTGAAGACCGCGTTACTATCGTACCACTACGTAATGCGGGTAGTGTTGTAATATTCGTGCCTAATCTATCTCGAGGGAGTTGATACCAGGTTTTTCTTATCCCTCCCTCTCTGATTACGCAGACGCCGTACTGTACTGTACAGTACCTAAGGCATCAAGCCGACGACTGTCCTCTCCCCCGCCATAGCTGCCAACCCCACGCGACCCGAGCTAATTTAGGGCCGTAGGGTGCGAGGCGAGGCGAGGCAAGGAGTGCGTACGATCCTCATATCTGTTGCTCTCGTGAGCTCTAACTCGAAACTCTTAGCTTGCCTTGGTCAGCCAGCTAAGTACATAGCATGGGACACGTGATGCCCGGTCGTCGGCGATGCCCACAGGCGGTCAGCCTCAATTCACAGTTCACGGTGCGGTCTGTTTCTGTGTTTAATAACCCAGGGAACCCGACCCGTCTTATTATCCAAATGTCGGGTAATGAATGATCTTAGGCCCTTAGCTATATTACACTGCGCGCTTTGGTTGGACCTTCTCTGCATTCCGGTGAAACACAGACCAGACCCTCGTCGCCGACTATAACGAACCGCCGAAATCGCACAACTTGCGCCAGTTGTGATGCTGTTCTAATACCCCCTATAGTTGCTCCCTATAATTAAGCGTCATTTCACGACGGTTAGCACTAGTTATCGTTAGTGCGCTAATTGGCTTTGTAGAGACTCCCACGTCAACCAAGGCAGCAAGAATAGGGTCACGATGATATTGTGTTGCACTTTTAGTAATACCCATTGTCACACTCGCCCTAGCGTTGGGCTCGACTGCGGCTGAAAGTCAGAAATGACGTCTTGACTTCGTCTCGTTATGAGAAGCCGAACCTGCATGAAGGGGGCGAGCTCAACAGTAGTAGCTAGCCCAAAACCAACACGAGATTGGCCGTCCAGCCATTCAGGATCCCAGTTTGATGATACGCATAGACGTCGAGAAGCAAAGACGCTCGCCGAGAGATAGGCGCACGCACATCATGTCGAATCTACAAATAATATCTCGAGAGATTGGCCTAGAACTCATATCGGCGTTTATCTATGGTCGTGTGTTGTGCTGACGAATAAGGACAAGCGAGATCGGAAGAGGTTGGGTTGCACAATATGCAAAGCTACCGAAGAGTAAAGATCAATATTTGTGTCAAACAGCACATGATCCTGCTGGAAAGAAATCCTCTCGAACGAAACTCCAACGTCAATGCGCGTCTACCACTGCATACCCCTGTTATCACTGGAGAAGTTTTTATTCGGCTCCGTGGAGGCATTAAACATGGGGTCACTGCTCTGTGCGAAAGACGTGTCTAGGAAGAAAGCCGTAAAGAAGATATTAAGTAACTATTTCTAGTCACCAACAATATGCGGGGAAGAAACTACCGTATTCCTATCGCGATTGTGTGTGTAGTGCAGGGCTTTGGACTCATCTACATTTATCTCCCCACCACCCTACCCAGATAGCCGAATAGCCATTCGCGCAGGAATCCGGGGTCGAGGGATGTGCACTGCAGGGACGAAATCGAGGCTAGGGATCGTCGATACCTAAGACGCAGCCTGCATTTCTTTCAGGTCATCTTTAGTCACTATTGTCACGATGGCGAACTCGCGAGAATTTGACGGGTTGAAACAATGTAAATCATAAAATGCAATGACGCATGTCGAGAGCTTGTAGAGAGGTACGTGATAGCCATAGAGTCTTGATGTTATCAACATAGGTCTTCATCAATGCACTAGGGCTAGGGCATCCTTTTGGACGACTTCAAAAATAATTGGAATTATCATAAATACCTATCCTATGAAGGTACAGTTTTTTTAAGAATCGAACCAAACATCATGCATCAGAACACAATCCCCTGCGCCGTTGGATGCCGGACCAAAGAGAGCCACACAGAGATGCATATAGAAAGTGATTAATATTCCCCACCCCCAACACTAGAGGGCCTAACCCCCAAAATTTTGTATATCCCGCACAATTCATCACAACAACTGTTGCTTTGCAGAGGTTGATGAGGGGATGCTATATCCACTTCTCGGACTGCTGGCTTCCGAGGTCTGGTTGGCTCTGGGGAGCCGTGGGCGGTCGGGGGTTGTCTATCCTGGCGTTGTACCGGAGGATCTTATCGCTCTTGACGATACCGTTGAACGTCATGCTCGTCTCCTCGCTCTCCCGCGGGGTCTGGCTCTGGAGCTGTGTCTGCGACTTGAGCCGCGTCATGCGCGTCGCCGCCGTGCCCAGCACCCTCCGCCCCGTG
>JAPESX010000934.1:0-12880 GCA_029590615.1 Nemania bipapillata
GCTCAACAGCTCATCTCCGTCTCCTAATGAGATGATACATCTGTAACATGCAAGTGAGTCGCTGCATGACTAAGTTATAAGCTGCGATAGTTATTTGGTAAGTTCACCGCTTATCGTACAAATAGGAAAAATCTTCGGAAATAGGTCGGCGGTACCGGGCCGACGTACAGCATCCGGGCACTATTCCGGCTTTCCTAATACTGCGCCCCAGACCAAGTCACATGTGATAACACCTCTGTATTAGTCTAGATCACCGACGCTCCTACTGTGTAACCCGAACCAGGGTCATCTCATGGCCCCGCTGCTTATACCTAAAATAACTGCGTGTATTACTATGTACACACGCTAACGAAGAAGTAGGTGTACATAGATTCATGTGTTTCCGCAATCTTGATCAGCAGTGGCTGAGGTCCTAGCTTTTACCAGGGAATATGTTGGGGGTCCGATGTGGCTATCTTTGGATACTATGTAGTTGGCCATTGTTGGAAATAAGGCTTCTAGCTGCGAGATTCGCTTATATAGTATTGGCGATTATGAAAGTCTCATAAATGAAGCTCTCGAAATACCTAAGTATATTTCGATGATATGGTACCACTGCATATTCGGTCTAGATGTAAGTAAGAATATCTAGATCTTGTTGACGGTATCTCAAACGGGGGGTGAGAATTTATACCGTCAAGTATTAACACAAAACGAATTAGATTTCATATCCAATGTACTAAGCCTCTTGGATGCATACGATTTACATACTCAAACTTGGTCTAGTTTGAACGAGTGTGACGATGATTATTCCGGTGCCATACGCAATCTTTGCTACGATTTTCATACTATCTCACTTGCTTCTTCAAAACAATAAATTCTCAAAGTACTGCAGGATACTGCAGCTTCCATCAGCCTTGCTTTGGGTCAATATCACAACGCTTTACAAGTTTTCACGCTTTGGTTGGTTAGATCGACATCCTGGTGTGTTTTCTTTCCTCTCTAGGATCCCTGTCTTGATACTGCATCTAACCATCATAGACCACATCATTTGTGAAATATCAAAATCTGTAGGATGGTCGGCGCTATCGCTCCCAAATCCCTGGCCACTCAGTGTACCACTTCTAGTCATCACTAGCCATGAGACCTTAGAGCAGCTATTGAGGTCTACAAATATATTCTCCTATAGGTCTGCGGTCCCTTGGAGCACGACAGCTACTATACGAAAACTCTATGGAATCATTTCTCTAAACCCTCTTTTCGACGAAGAATGCCAAATGGTCTATCAGACATACCATGATGCATTTACACATCAACATCGACTGGGGTTTTCGTCATCGATATTAGATAAGATTCAGGTGTTTATCGAAAAGATCGATTCCTTTGCGCTATCTGGAAACCAGTTCTCACTCCTTGAACTTTCGTTGCAAGTTTCATTTGATTTAATGAACGAGATGGTCCTAGGTTTAGACTCGTATTCTCGGAATTCTATAATATCAGACCAACTTGCACAAGACTTCATCGAACTATTAGAGACATATGGCGGATTACTAGCCTCAGTTCCAAGTTGGCTGGCACCCCTGATTAGCCTCAGGCGCCGGTACCTTAGAAAATCCATTAGTAAGGCCATAGCAAAGCATACGTCGGATGTTCTGAAAACCACACACTCTCGCAATCAGGAACGAGATGAGGGAGAAAAATACAGAAGTGTGCTCTCTCAAATATTACGCCATGTTAGCAACCCGACCTCCGAGGTGTTATCCGAAACTTGCGAACAACTCAAAGCATTCCTCTTGTCTAGTGGCAACACAACAGGGATAACACTGGCCTGGGCCATTTATGAACTCTCACTCACCCCACGCGCCTTGAAAGGCATACGCGAGGAAGTGGATAAAATTATTGGTCAAGAAACAGATGTTGCCACGATTTTCTCGATACTACTTTTAGCTAGAGTTGGTGGCCAAGACCTTGCAGAACGAATGCCATATACGCATGCAGTTATCCAGGAGACCCTGCGACTACACCCCTTTGATGGAGAGATGAAGCGCGTTAGGAAGGGAACAAGATTCACCATCCATGAATCATCTACAGGGAAAACCCATCATCTAGATCGGTTCGATGTTTACATCTGCATGTCAGCCGTCTATCGTGACCCCAAAATCTACGGAGAAACGGCAGAGCAGTTTTGCCCTGAGCGTTGGATAGATAATAGAACATCTCCCAAGGTTCAGGCAGCAGAACGAGGGTTATATCAAAGAACACCCCAAGATGACATTGGGCCAGAGCTTGCAGTGAGCGAGATCTGCCTAGTACTTTCTCTGCTATCTCGACGGTATACATTTCAAAAACGGGGTCTTGGCGAAGCAGTTCTAAACATTCAGGGTGAGCCTATTCTTGACTCCAAAACGGGCCAGTATGAAGTTGCGAATGAGCTATACAGCGTAGGTTATTCTTAGTATATCTTTCAAGTGCGAAACAGCCTGGGGTTCTCCGAACATTTACTAACTTCTTCACAGGTGCTTCATCTAACATCTCAGCCCGCTGATGGAATGATAATGCGAGTGGAATTTGCAGATCCAGAATCTTAAGATAGAGACATTTTATTGTTCCCTGAGTGCTGAAAAGGTTACGGTAGATTTAAAATGCCATACAGCAATATAGTAACTTGTGACAAAAAGGGGTCTATAAGGCTTCATATAAGTATGCACCAACTGTGGTGACGTAGATGTGCAAACGTCCTTCTCGTTATGCGGAGATGCGCCAGATTGTGAGGATGACGAAGTCGAAAATGAGATGGATACTGTCTGTATGGCTTGTAGGACGTCACCACCGGATTCGCCGTGATGTTTATACTGGAAGGGAATAGTCCAAGGTTGCGTAGGTACCTATGTCACAATCCCGAATAGAGCTGTCCCGGCTCATATGAAGCAGTCGGTCTATGATGCCCTTCTTAGGCTGGGATAAGGGGGTTCAGCCTGGATGACACAACTTGCTCAGAGTCCCTTTGCTTTTATATTACATGCATAAACGAGTTACAGGCCAAGATAGCTGGACTTCTTTAGTCTTTCTGGGGTGGTATTGATTCTACATTTCGACGCATTTAGCACGCGTCTGGGGTTGTAAAGTCGCAGACTATACGTAGGGTGACTGTATTGACTAATCTAGCTACATATGTAAGATTCTAGGTCTCTAAAGAGGACCTAGAGGGCTGAGAGGGATCAATTGATTTTTCTCTTAAGCCCTATACTACATATTACTTCCTACTAGCCGCTATCAATAGGCCCCCTATTCGCTCTGTGACATGGACTCCTAACAGAACCTCTAACCCTAGGCCCAAATACAAATAGAAGATTACAATGCTGTTAGGATGAGAACCCCGCAGTAGCCAGTGATTTATATGTGACTTACTAAATTGTGATGGTAGCTTGAACCTTAGCTATGACATTTAGGCATTTATTGGGCGTGGCAGCCGGAGACAAAAAACAACAGCATGGTATCCCCGGTTTCAAGTAACTGCGGACCCACATACAGAAGTTGCAAACCAAACCAACCTAGAGATTTCAGATACCTTGTTCCTCCGAGCTAGAAACCCTTAAATAGGACCAATTCCAATCTTCTAGGCGTTGCATTGCTATTTGCGATGGTACTTATGGAAGGCTTTAGATAGAGTCTGGCGCAAAGCCACATGTAGATAGATAATAAGCCACTCGCCTGATCCTCTCATCCCGACCTAGGACTAGCGTACTATGTAATTACTGGACAGCTAGTGGCTAGTGGGACCCTTAGAAGAAGCTCAGGGTCACGTGCCACAGCTCCTAGCTCCACCTATAGCATTAGGGACACATCTTTCAATTTGGGGGGACGAGCTGGGGCTTTGATGCCAGATCTTGTCTCCATCGCCGTCCCTTCTCCTTTCTCGCATACAAAACTTGCGACGGCCTAGACGAACAATTGAGGGCACTCGTCGCTCCTCTCCCAGTCCTCTTTCCTTTCTCTGTTTTGTTTCCCTATTACCGGTTCCACAACATTGCCCATAATGAGCAGTCGTAAGCCCCCCAAACCCAATGTATTTCTGCGGTGCCCGGCTCATAGGTGGCCGATAAAGCGCACGCCTTCAGCGCGATGCCGCGCGATTGCCATCGGAATTGCCATCACCATTGGATAGTTTGGCTAACAGCATCTGCGCAGTGCGTTTCCTCGATCTGGTGAAGCCCTTCGTGGCATTCCTGCCCGAGGTCCAGCAGCCTGAGGCCAAAGTCCCCTTCAACCAGAAGTTGATGTGGACAGGTCTCACGCTGTTGATCTTCTTGGTCATGAGCCAGATGCCCCTGTACGGCATTGTGTCCTCCGACACCTCCGACCCCCTATACTGGCTTCGAATGATGATGGCGAGTAATCGTGGAACACTGATGGAGTTGGGTATCACTCCCATCATCTCATCTGGCATGGTCTTCCAGCTCCTCGCTGGTACCCACATGATCGACGTCAACCTCGACCTCAAGTCCGACCGAGAACTCTACCAAACCGCCCAGAAACTCTTCGCATTCATCCTGTCGGCTGGAACCGCTACTGTCTACGTCTTTACTGGTCTCTACGGCCCCCCGTCTGAACTCGGCGCTGGTATCGTCTTCCTCTTGATTCTCCAGCTTTTCGTTGCTGGCATGATCGTCATTCTTCTCGATGAGCTTCTCCAGAAGGGTTATGGTCTGGGTAGCGGTATCTCTCTGTTTATCGCCACCAATATCTGCGAGTCGATTATGTGGAAGGCCTTCTCACCGACTTCCATCAACACTGGTCGCGGTCCTGAATTTGAGGGAGCTGTTATCGCCTTGTTCCACCTCTTAATGACCTGGCCTAATAAGCAGCGCGCTCTTCAGGAGGCCTTCTATCGCCAGAACCTCCCCAATATCATGAACTTGTTGGCCACTTTGGCAGTTTTCGCTGCTGTCATCTACCTCCAGGGTTTCCGCGTCGAGATTCCTGTCAAATCATCTCGCCAACGTGGCGCGCGTGGCTCGTACCCCGTCCGTCTGTTTTACACGTCCAACATGCCCATCATGCTGCAGTCTGCCCTCTCGTCCAACATTTTCCTGATCAGCCAGATGTTGTACTCCCGCTTCTCCGATAACCTACTTGTCCGCATGTTCGGTGTCTGGGAGGCCAAGGAAGGCTCTGCCCAACTCTCTGCTATCTCTGGTCTTGTTTACTACATGTCGCCCCCGCTGAACTTCCGCGATGCCCTCCTCGACCCCATCCATACACTTGTCTACATCGCCTACATGCTCAGTGCTTGCGCTATCTTCTCTAAGACATGGATTGAAGTATCAGGGTCCAGCCCTCGGGATGTGGCCAAGCAACTGAAGGATCAAGGTTTAGTTATGGCCGGTCACCGTGACCAGAGTATGTACAAGGAGCTCAAGCGCATCATCCCCACCGCTGCCGCTTTTGGTGGCGCCTGCATCGGTGCTCTATCAGTCGCCAGCGACCTGATGGGTGCTCTTGGCTCTGGCACTGGGACCCTTCTCGCCGTCACGTAAGTTTCTCCTATCTAGATGAAATAGTAATAATACCATACTAACCAGAATAGAATTATCTACGGATACTTCGAAATTGCTGCTAAAGAAGGCGACCTTGCGGGCATGAAGGGTATGATCATGGGTTAAGAACTCACAGTCTATCCTTTACACAGCTTCATCAGTCTTCAGCACCACATTCGTGCGAGAGCAGTAATACAATGGCTTCAGGCCGTGTGTAATACCAAGGATCATTAAAAAGTTATGAGGTGTTCACGGAAATCGGCGGAGCTTGGAAATTGCATCGGCGCCGGTGGTCACTTCGGCCCGGAGTTCTCACCTGTGGGAATCGAGGATGATCGATTATGTATTTATTAAAACTATGCATGAGAGTCATATGTAAAAATCAATGGCAAGGCTTCATCTTGAAACAGAAATCTATGGAACATGGTATACGCAATCCTAAGCTAACAAATGCCACATACCCCTACCTATGTTTGAGCTAGACAGAAGCATAATCGTAACCCATTCCTCTTGCCACTATAAGTAACAAGTCCACATGGGTACAGCAAGAACAAGGCTTTAAATATCTGGGTCTTGAGTGGAGAAGCTGAATCGCATTAATAATAATAATTTGACGCGTAAATTTTAATTACCTCGCGGAGTCGCGTGATGACAAGATCCGTGAGATTATAGTGCACTATCTATGTACTTAGTGAGGTACCTATCTATGATATATCACAGTATACTGTAGATAGCCGGCGATACAGGAGCCAGGTAACCAAGTCAGGTACCTAGAAGATGTGGGGCCAGGAACAAGGCGTCGTACCTGCTTTTCTAGTATCAAGAAGTACCTACTATGGAACAGAGTGCGTACCTACCTACTATGTGGTTCGATGTGAGTTTCAATCTTCGGTATTCAGCTAAGCAACGACCCAGGCAACTGGGTACGTACAGGTAGATGCCCATAAGTATGAGTTCTAGAAAATTTCCCAACTTACCTAACTTTCTCTACTCCATCCACAGGCGGTATTTCAACTTGGACTTCATTTGCCTTCCCTCTTGTAGTTCATCATCGACCAAGTTTTTACATCCCATAGTATCCCTGTTTGCAAAACAACCCATAGCAACTAGCACCTACCACCTTCGTCTCATCTTCGCAATTCACCATGTCTTCTGCGTTTGTTACTCGTCCGGCTCCTGAGTTCACGGCCACCACCGTCTTCCCAGGTGGTGAGTTCAAGGATATCTCTCTGTCCGAGTATCTCGGCCAGTGGTAAGCACTTTTACCTGCTGTAATTATACGCGATGCAGAACCAACCCGGGGCCCCGTGAATGCTAATGCACTAGCTTCTCGCAGGGTTGTCCTCCTCTTCTACCCGCTGGACTTCACCTTCGTGTGCCCGACCGAGATCATCCAGTACAACGAAGCCCTACCCCGATTCAAGGCAATTAACACCACTGTCCTTGGCATCTCCACGGACTCACACTTCTCTCATCTCGCCTGGACCGAACGCCCCCGCAAGCAAGGCGGTCTCGGCTCTGACCTGCAACTGCCTCTCGTATCCGACAAGTCACACAAGATCTCGCGCAGCTACGGCGTACTCCTTGAAGATGAGGGCGTCGCACTTCGCGGCCTCTTCATCATTGATCCCAAGGGCGTACTGCGCCAGATCACCGTCAATGATCTCCCAGTTGGGCGTGACGTCGAGGAGACCCTCCGTCTTGTCCAGGCTTTCCAGTTCACCGATGAGCACGGTGAAGTCTGCCCAGCTGGCTGGCAGGCCGGCTCCAAGACAATGAAGGCGGATCCGAAAGGTAGTCTCGAGTATTTCGCTGCTCAGAATGGCGACTCTAACGGAACCAATGGCCATGCTAATGGCAATGGCAAGCGAGCTCGCGTCGAGTAGACCTTACGGTGTAGCAGAGCGTCGGATTAAATATCCAGTTGGGGTTGGAGATGGATAGGAAATCGATAAATTTGGCTGCTGGTGAGATGCGGCTCTGTGCTTTCTCCAACTTGGTGCGGAGATCCTCTTTGCCTAAGCGGTTTTTGCAGCGCATGCACTAGAGCCGACTACCTAGATATAGAGTCATAGATATGCCTTCATTGGTGCTCTTCACAGATGAGCTAATACTAATTATACACTGATTGTTAAGCACTCACGGTCATCTGCAAGACTTCATTCACGTCTCCATAGGTATTCCAAGATCTTAATTACCACGNTTTGATTATTGCGACATGGGTAGTCATAAATAATGGTTACCCACAACGCATAACTAGTTAGGTACCGGGTGAACACAATAGCTATTGACACCTTGAGCTTACTATCACCCTGGCCTTTGAGATATTAATTCGAATTACTGAGTACCAGTTTATATACACAAAACCTAAAGTTGTTCAAACAATGCATCTAGGAAACCTATTTATAACTATGATCTTAAATAAACAGTGGCTAACCATAAACAGGTTTGGCTAGGCTAATTTAATTCATTCAATACTGCGCTAGTCCTAGTTAAGTAGATTAGCGAGTTGGTCGATCAAAACTTGTAAATTGGAGACACTTAAATAAGTGGAGATTAAGCCACCAACCAAACCCTATTAGTGGCTCAAGATCCTATTTCATCAACCTTTACAATTCTCCATCTACATTTCTCTTCAGCTCATGCTAGATATCTGAGATTCATGCTTCGCTTGAAGCGCTATGTAGCGCGATATCTCGGGGGGTATTCGCATACCATGTCTTCACAACGACGCCCAAATGCGCCTCTGGTAGCCATCATCGGCACTACTGGCACAGGCAAATCTGATGTAGGTTACAACGGAGCTTGACTNAAAAAAAGGGTCTAGGTTTTGACTGAGATTTAGCTGGCCGTGGATTTAGCTCTTAGATTCAATGGGGAAATCATCAATGCCGATGCGATGCAAATGTACAAAGGCCTACCCGTGATTACGAACCAGATTTCAGTAGAAGAACAACGAGGTATCCCGCATCATCTCCTCGCACAAATCGACCCTCTCGAACCGACGTGGACAAATAGGCTCTTCGCCCGAGAGGCTCAGAAACTTATCAAGGAAATCCGCAGTAGGGGGAAGTTGCCCATCGTGGTTGGGGGCACTCTCTACTACATCCATGCCTTGTTGTTTGACAGTATTGACTCCAACGAGACCCAACCCCAAGAAATTCGGTTCCGGTCGCAACAAGAATCCCTAAATCAATTCCCCATTCTCGATGAGCCTACTCACGTTATCTTCAAGAAGCTGTGTGAAGTTGACCCCGCAATGGCTGAACGTTGGCATCCGGATGACCGGCGGAGGGTCAAGAGATCATTGGAGATCTATCTCACAACAGGCAAACGGGCATCCGACGTATATGCTGAACAGGAGGAAGCTAAGCAGGCCATTAATGATGCAAAGAGACCTTGGGAGACTTTGGTTTTCTGGACTCACGCAGAGACCGATGTATTAAGAGACCGGCTCAGCAAGCGGATAGACAAGATGGTTCAGTGTGGCCTCATGGATGAGGTCAGAATTCTGCATTCTAATCTTCGTAAGTGCACGGAAAGAGGGGAAGTAGTTGATCGCACTCGTGGAATTTGGCAGTCGATTGGATTTAGGCAAATGGAAGCCTTCCTCAATGGCGAGCTCAATATGGAACCCCCCGAGACCCTCGAAAAGAGCAAGGATGCCGGATTGGAAGAGATCAACATCGCCACGAGACAGTATGCGAGGTATCAATTACGGTGGATCCGCCAAAAGACCTTGAGGTCATTCAAAGAGCATAGTGCGATAGACTTCCTATACCTATTAGACAGCACAGATGCGAACGAATTCACGACAAATGTGCTGCAACCAGCGGCTGATATATGCCAGCGGTATCTAGCAGGCGAGGAACGCCCACAGCCAACAGAAATATCAGATGCGGCACGAGAGCTCCTAACCACATATGAAACCGAAAGCACATCCGGTCAAACTATTTTCAAGGTTAAGAAATGCGAGATCTGTGAGATGAGTCTTCCAACCGAAGACTCATGGATCAAGCATATCAACGGGAAGAAGCACCGACGAATCACAAGGGAGAAAAAACGCACTGCCCTAGTGCCTGTTGAGGTTTCGGTCATGGGCAGTGAAGTACCCCTACTCTCTACGTAGTAATAAAATCTCATAGTAGTTATGTGCCAATGAAACACGCAGCGATGTGCCCAGATCTACGCATCTAGGACTGATACTCATCCGCCTCAGCCTGTTAGAGTGCGGGATCTCGCGCACGCGCGCGCATGATAGTCAAATCTACATTGTGATTGCTTACAGGCCATAAACACAAGGACCTTAGAGTTGGAATACTTGTTGATGTGTTATGCCATTGCCACGACCTCTTAAGCTACAACGGTATGGCAGTTGTCACTTGTAGACTATACATCTGCCTTGACGTGGATCGGTGTTTCTTTCAAGCTATATAAATCCAAAAAAAAAAAAAAATTTATTATCAAACTATTTGTATTCTCGATATCATGTGTTTCACGGAAGGTATTATATGTTAGCACTTTTGATGAGGAACTGAAGGCGCGTACACACGGTATTTGGAACTTTCTTTCTTGTAACTTCTCAGAACTCACATAGACTAATATGAGACATCTTTTCGGCGCATGACCTTGTTCGCACTAAATAGTTCTCTCAAGAGGCATAAAAATGATCTAGGGCGCGAGTTCACCTAGGAAATTATTTTTCTACTCTACTTCATTCCCATCCTTATTCTATTTTACATTATTTCAGGATTTTGCTATGGATAATCAATCATTCGTGGTTTCTATAGAGAATGGCGCCCTTCGTGAAGCCCAGCAGGCCCCTAGTGAAACTCCTGTAGTCGCGGGCGACGTCTCACATGGCGAATCTCTATATATTCCAACTTCACATCGCCCACACTCGCCTAGCGCAGCAGACCAACCAATCAACAATGACTTTCTGGGAGACCTTACAAACCGGTTTCAAAAACAGGAAGAGCATACCCGCGATGATATGGGATCGCTAGGGAGTCCATTGAATCAGCTCCTGTTCCTTCTATACATTGGAACATCTAAGATATCCGAATCGACAAGTGATCGAGACCATGATATAATCAGGCTAACCGACACGATGTGCGACCTAATTAAGGAAGTAAAGACAATACATAAAGTGACGCGTGCATTATACGCTGAGACCTCGGCTCTAAGAGGGGATGTTCGTCTCATGCGGAGGAGTCTCAACAACCATCTCTCTCAGCAAACTACATATGTCTTTCCCCAATCCGAGAAATTACCGCCCGAACTGCAAATTGAGATCTGGGAATGGGCAACACCCGGCAAGGTGTTGGAGTTGGAGTTCAATGGATCGTCCACGTATTCTTACGTTTCTGTTCAACTTGTCGGAAAGTTATCGCCCCCAGTCACTGCCCATGTTTGCCGTCAGTCTCGCGGGGTTGCCTGCCGTGGTGGCGAAATTTTTTCGCTCGGGAATCTCAGGGTCCATATACGCAATGGTGTTCCGGTTCAAGGGGTTTGGGCTCAAAGCCGTCGGGTCTGGTTCGACCCGTCTAGGGACTCACTTTATTTAAGAAATTTCCTCCGTGCCGCCGATTCCCCTCTGATCACCAAGGCCCGGCATATTTTTATCGACCGCGGCGAATACACACAGAAACTTCATTTTATACTAGAACCGGGACGTTGTCCTCATCTCGAGTCCATCGATATTGTCAATTATTTAGCGAGGTGGACTATTGGGGAAGATGTAGAATTCGAGACAAATATTTGGGGAAATGGCCATTATCATATCCCTATATACATGACGAATGGTCATTATGCAGAGGATCTGAGAAAGCGATTAGGTCCAAATTCACCTGCCCAGGTTTGGGATTTTGTTTACTCGGTCATGAACGCGGAGCCCGATAAGGAAATTTCATGGGAAGACGCGCCATTCCAGGAATGTCTTTGGCGCATTGAAGAGAATTGGAAGAATGAAACGCCAAATTCAACCAGCGAAAGGGATGTAGAGTTGATGAAAAAGAAAGCAATGGCGATGCTAGAGAGGATGGTGGAGAAGTCAATGCTGCGCCGCATCTTGATGTTTTCTCTTACCACACAAAAGCCAACCGGCAGTACAATAGAAGACGTATTTAACTATAGTGACGATTCAAGTTTATCTGAATCCGACTGAATATAGAAAATACAATTGATTAATCCTTGGTCCATGAGGTCCGGCCTAACCCGGCTAAATAAAGACCCCGACAGAGGCCACAAAGTAGCAATATTCATAAAAAGAAATTAAGTTGGGGAAAATCCCTATAAGCTGAATTAATACAAGCCTTAAGGCCACTTACAACCGCCATATTGCAGTGTGTTGAAAAATTCTGTAATACTTCAAAGTGATTTGGAACCAAACATGGCGTCTTAATGCGACTACCCGGGGAAACGGTCAAGGATGATGATCTGTTTTCACGAGTGCAACACTTCTCCATGCCCTGTATACCTTTACGCATTATGACCACACCAACGATGCACGAATATCTAGCGACTAAGACTCTGTGGTTTCTGTTGTTACGTTCGAGGGGGTGATTTTATGTGTAAGCGTTAGAATTTCTGCCATTATCGCTCATCAGGCATCACCCAATAATCTTCTCCTTGCGGATTATTAGTACTCCCATTATAGATGTAATCATACGATACAGTCCATGTGCTACAGGGATAAGTGTGTGTGCGTGTTAGCGAATCTCGTTCTTGACGCAGGCCATCCCAAAATTGTGTATTACTATCTTTATCCTTCACTCAATATATCGCGTTTACTTCCGATCTTTCATTTAGACATCTCTTCCCTATATTTGCTAGTAGTTCCGAGACTCGCCCAGTATTTCATTAGATAGCACCTCTCATTCCATATAGTCAGGCATAATCTACCTCATTGCCTTCCGCCCACTCCGAAAAAGGAGGCGGTAGGTGAATCGGAATCTGTCCGATTTCATCATATTGCACAGCACATGCTGTGGACGCCTAGTAATATTACTGATTTAGGAATTTCTTGGTTGTCATGGTAGCATGCCACCGCCACCCGCTACGCATGCAGAGCATATGGCGCTATTTCCATTGTACATAGCTACGTGAACATAAATGATTGTAGTATCCCGCGCGCATCATGCGGGTTTACATTGGCTAGTCGACCTGCACTCGTCCCATCTCGCAGGCTGGCGTCGAAACATGGCTATCAGCAGCCCCTCATACCCCGTCGTGAGCCGGTGGCACAGATGCATACGCTGCAGATAAGAGCCGAGCATCGTGGTGGCGCTGACAAAGTGACCGATCGTGGTGGTCCGGGGCGATGGCCAGGTTTTTTTGGTTTGGGAATGAAGTGGCGGCATTGA
>JAPESX010000935.1:0-12878 GCA_029590615.1 Nemania bipapillata
TGCACGGTCTCGACTTCGTCACCCCTGAGCTGGTCCAGCTCGCGGCCCGCAAGATCTACGCCCACCACATCGTCATCGTGCCCGCCGAGCGCGAGCGGAGCATGCAGTGGGGGAGCGATCTCGCCGCCGTCAAGGCCCTACTCGAGGACGTGCAGCCCGAGGATGTGATTGAAGAGGTTTTGGGTATGGTGGATGTACCGCTTTAACGGCCAGATTTATGAACTAGCGCGACCTGTAGCTAAGTGCGGGAACAGGAGCGATACTACGGTGCGGGCCGGCTATGAGCATCTCACGAGCGAGATGGTTTGAAACTCGGGTCGGCGTTACGCTACGGCGGTGTTAGTAGATAGAATATTGAGATTATTATGTCAAGATAATCGAATTAGGTTGTAGGCGGAGCAAGAATCTAGCATCTAGTTTGTTTGTATGTATGGTTAATGTCTTGCGAGCATCTCCCTAGGGCTATAAGACGTGGCATACTTATATATATAAAATATAATACCTATTGGTACTGGACCCTGCCTTCGTGGGCTCAACATGTCCTAGTACGTAGTCTCTACACTTAGATCCGCAGCACTTGTTCTGTTCTATGACTTCTACATCCTCAAACACTTACTTTGCTGGTGTACCTCCCCCTCCCGCCGTTCCAGGATCCCTCCTGCTTACATCGGTAAAAACCCCAGGGNCGAAAAAAAMCCCGTAGGTGACTTCATTTAGTCCAATAGTCTACAAGTAGAGTCGTAATTAGCAACAATCAAAACAAAAAGTGCACTTCACAGACGCTAATGATGGGTAGCAACAACGGCATTTACCAATGGCGAGCCCATGTATTTATAAAAGGTGAAAGGCCGTGGAATAGCCGTTTTCTCTCACGCACGGGGTCATAATTATATACAAAAATCCAGTCTTTCCACGAACGCCAGGCCTCGCAAGGCATCTAATGCCAAAATCTTCCAATCCCCAGGCGTAGAGGTCATCCCTACATTTTTACCACTCCCTCATTAGGTTACGTAAATGATATAGTTTAACAAGTGCCATCATGGGCTTCCGTCGATGACATATGCGATATTCGTCTGCTACAGAAGGAGTTCGCAGATACCGTCTTAGTAGACCTTGTTGACCTTACAGGACCAACCGGAGTCTTTTGCCAACAGAGGTAGACTAAAAAGGAGTGTTAGCGCCACAATTCGTCCGAACACCCTCCAGGAATTAGACCTTACCTTGCTCCTAGGCACCAGCCCAGCTCATTGTCCTTTATCTTCTTAGCAATTCTCACCTCTCTGTCAATTGGCATCTCGTAACCGGTGTGCAGAAGGCCAATCATGAAGTTGAGGTCAAGACAGTACTCGCCACGACCCTGCAATTCATCTAGAGCTTCGGGGATGTTGGTGAAACCGTCCCACGATTTCTCACCACCACAGACAGTGTGCGCTAGATCGTGGAGCTCGCGTAACGTGAAGGAGTCAGGCATACCGAGGGGCTTTGTGCGATCGTAGAAATAGGAGAAGATGTACACATCTTCCCGCGCAAAGGTCTTAGCTAGGGAGGGCTGGTGAACACCGTTGAAGGAACAAGGGGCCAGTTTGCAGCGAGCATCTTTAACCAGAATTTTCTCTGCCAGGCTACGGCATTGGGCCGGAGTTGGGATCGCCGGGCCCGTTACGTTCAGCTCAATTTCTCCTCTACCCAGCGGGCTGTCCTCGGGTAGTTTGACTTTTATCGTGTCGGTTTGACCAGCGTTGATGCATGGGTGATTTCGAATGGGCTTCTCCAGAAAATCAAGACTCTTCTCCTTAGCATATATATCATGGAGCAGACTCAGATGGATGGAATTGCGAGCAGACATGAGACCATATCCGAGATGAGAGTGCTGGTAAAGATCAAAATGCCGCCCCCCAAAGGACAGTGAGTACTTGTGATCACCCTCGGCCATCTTCTCGGGCATCCCGCCAGAATCAAGCCCCTTGAATGTGGGCTCGAACACGATCTGCGTCGACCCACCACCGAGATCAAAGACGGCGGCTGTTGGGCTATCATCCGGACCACCAATCTTCCCAAGGAGATAGTTTGTAGTAATCCAGGCGTAGACACCCTCGTCCGAACCGTCCATGATCGCGACTCCATTCTCCTTTTCGGAAACCACCGCGAAAGGGTATTCGGTCTCCAGATGATTCCGCACGGTTTTAAGAATGTTGTCAGCCGCATCAGCTCCAATCATACGCAGGCCAGCAGTGGCCTTGACTGCGATGGGGGTGCAGCCCTTCAACTTGTCGGGAACCGTGTCCATAGCGACGGCGAGCAGGGGATCCAACGTCTTCGCGGCAGCCAGAGGATCATCCTTGTACTTGCTCAAGCCACCAACGCTTTTCTCAGTCATCTTGAACTCCTCGCGTTCGAGCTCAGGGGCCGGGCCGCAATTGTTGAACTTGTAGACGTGAATGCGGGACCCAGTGCTACCGGCATCGATCATAACGACATATTGAATGATGGGCTTGTCTTTGGAGTACGATCGTGTGCACTTGTCGGTGCCGTACGACGAATCAGTCGGACTCTGCCCCCCTGAAGGTGATACTAATCTAACCGTCAGTAATCATCATGTCCATGCAGGCTCAAGACATGGCCAACAGAGGGACGCACCTCCATGGTAGTAATCTACACCCTTGGGGGACAGGTAGTAGAAAAGGAATAGGATGAAGACAATGATGGCGGTGGTCTTCAGCCATCGCGATTTCTGGGCCGGGTTCATTCCGGCTTGTCGTAACTTCTCCAGGATGCCGGGTTCCTTGTGACCGGCTTCGTACCGGTCGGATTTCTCGTGAGGATCGCGCCGGACCTGCTTTGTAGGCAACGAAACGGATGTTCTCCTCATACCCTTCAATCACAGGGCATCCCCACACAGGAGATGGGGAAGAGGCGACAGGGTGATGGTGGTTGAGAAGGGTGCGCACTATGGTACTCTGCAGAGGCCAAGTGTGATTAAACAGGCCAACCAGAAGCGCGTATGGACGTCAGGAGTCGAGGCGGGCAGTCGCGAAAGGGTCGGTGCTCAATGGATGATTGTTGTATCGACGGGGTAAGGGATTAGGATTACAGAAGTAGGTAGGTAGGTAGGTAGTAGAATACCTAGTTGGGGTGAACGAGTGTTGGAAATGAATCTAGTGTGTTCTGTACATAAGTAGGTTAGTAGGTAATTAAATCAATCTCGAAAATCATCCATCCAAATTTCAAGGTCCAAACTCTTGCCAGGGCTGGGTCGGTACTTTGACTAACTGGATTCTACGTAGGTGTATGTACTAAAGTACTGTAGGTACTTCTGTACAGGAGTACTAGGTACCCCTGACTTATTATAGATGTACAGAATAGGGCAGGGTGTAAGTGCAATTGTGGCATACAGGGCGGCTGGTGTACAGAATAGTGGCTAGTGTATTTGCCCCGCAGTTAATATACTGGGAGAGCTTATAGCCAACGCGACATATATTCTGTATTCTGTAAGAACCCGAGTCAGCGACAGTAGTCTAGGGAACACGGGTTTAGTTTATGTTACAAACAAAGTATTGCTAACCTAAGAATTAGAGCAAGGTCCTTTCTCTCTCCCTCTCTCTTTTCAATATTATTTTATATTTTGAGCACTAGGAAACCCATACAGAAATTCGCCTTCTAATCACGCCTATGATAAACCCGTTCATCTTCTAGTACTAAATACATGGTAATTCTGACCCAGGCCATCTCGGGGGCTGTCGTGGGCTCCATGGGGAGGGGCACGAAACGCTCCAGGGCTCGTCTATACTAATACAGAGAATCCAATAATCTTACACTGCTAGTCCCCACAGTCCTCTTCTTCTCCTTCTTCTCCTCCTCCTCCTTCATGAGTGAAGGGCGCTTGAGCCAAGGCCCTGCCGCTTCGGCGCTATCAAGGCGCCAGGTTCGTATGGCGGGCTGTTCTGAGTCTTTGGATTGTCAGAGATCAGCGACAAGCTGATACCGGCGTTTTCTGGCGTGATCATCCATTGGAGGAAACTCACTTGACCTCCTTCATGAATCGGTGATTCTGCCAAACGAGCAAGATGTTACAAGCAACGGAAAATAGTCCGAAGATGATGTTGCTGACAAATTCGGCAGTCGGGTAATCGGACATCTTGACGAGATCTGGCTGTGAGGCCCTCATAACTAGAAGCTCAGTTAGGAGCGTCTATGGCTTCCGTGCACGGCTACCACGACGTACCTTTTTGATACGATAGAAAGGAGGAAAAGATTGCGCGTTGTACAACGTTGGAGCGGGATGAAACTGCACTTTTGGACACGGCATTCGAGACATCTGGATCGCAGCAAGAAAAGAGCGTCAGTTCCAGAGACGAGCGCTTCTTATAAAACCATCTGCCAGCAAAACATACCGGCAGTAGTCTAGAAATTCCACGCATACAGGCAGCAACCATGTGAAAGTGCTCGAGAAGCTCGGCGATGCTGCGGTGATACAACATGATCCGCGGCTCAGCCTTTGCAGCATTTAAATAGAAGAAGATAAGGTCATCGTCGTCGTGGTGTCACGACGCTGGACGAAAGCGGGCTCATTTCACACTCGCCTACCTACCTATTCCACACATGAGGCGAATGATACCGTCTCGCTCACATTCTACCTACGCCCTTATCCGGCTTCGGCTTACTATACTAGCCCTATGTTTCCCGTTCACTCTTTATGAAGAGAAGGGAACACGTGGCGTTGTATAACCAACCAGGCTGGGTTTAGCCGAAGCAACCTTCCGTTTCATCATCGCCGCGCATTTGTCCATTAGATCGATCTCCTCCTGTAGGTAGACTCGTCTATACTACCTACCACTATCACGTATCGGGGGCTGATAGAGTATTCGAGAGGTGTTTTCCTCGATTACATATCCGCCCTGTCTTCTAGGAGCAACATGATCCTTGGGGCAATTTGAGTATTACGGAGTCGCATTAACTAATATCACCTTGCGCTTATGGGTAATAGAGAAGCTGTGAGACCGAGGTCGACGGGGTAGGGAGGAGGAACCAACTCGATTGTAACTTTCGTCTGCTCAACAGGATTCGGAACCTATCTCCTAATGCCTTTGAATTTGATATACCCTCTTACCCTGGCTCTCCCACCGACTGCCACGGACTTGTTCCGCCGTACTTCTTAGAACACCCGCCTGCCTATGTCGCAACTAAGTCCCATCGTTACACAAATATTCACCTGGTTTGAGGTATTTCGTCTGTGCGGGTGCGATCTACATCATGATCTATGAGTGGTCAGGTTGGGGATCTCGTTCTTCTACTCGACCATTTGATCGGTGGGCACTTTGCGACCCCGTGATTTACTTACTGCATGGGAGACTGTATACCATGCTGGTGTATAACTGTAAGCAGATGGATAAGCCCCAATGCTTGGCCGTGCTCGACTCGGAAAGCCGGCTGGGTTCGGAGTAGGGATTGTGTCATTGTGATACCTATGAAAGGCAGGGTTCCATCAACCCGGCATCAACACACAGCCCCCTAATCACCACAGGGCCCCCCGAGATGCGATTCTGTGCCGCACGCAGGCAAGTCCTTATCCACCTTTCGCTGGTCCATTTTTGTATATTCGAGGGATGGCTTAGGAATCTATCCGCCATCTATAATCATATTCGGACATTACCGATCGTAAGTCAGATCCTAAGTCAGCACACGGGGCCTATAACATGTAGCTTCCGCCCGCTACTCGGGTCTTCAATGTTTTTCAAGTCTCGGCTTTAGCATGGCAAGTTTATGCAACTGGTTCTGAGATATCTAACTTTTGACTCATCCGTCGTTCCTCGAACTTTGAACCAAGAAACTTAAGCCTCCACTCGTACTCACTTCTGCCCCGGGACAAACCACCCAAACTTACGATCTCCCTCTCCGGGAACAAGTGACAATTCAAGCCCATAGAAAACGAATCACCCTCCTCGTTCGGCGGACTCCCGACGCCACCAATGTATCAACGACCCGCTGTGTGCCCAGCGAAAGGACGTCGCGCTACCCCACTTCTGCGGCAAATCTGTTTTCATGTAGCTCCCCAACGCCTCATCGACCGCTGTTGTACTGCTTTTTGCCATGATATTCGTGTCCCCGGCTCCCGGTCCTGGCGAGGACGACATCGAGGAAAAAACAGGGACCGGGAATAGAGACAGAGACTGAAGAAAAAGAAGAAGAGGTGACTGTAGAAGCGGGGAACACGATGGAAGCCGATGCTGTCACACGGCTACTTCGTCTCGAAGGTAATACGCTTATAGTGCCCCGAGCTTACAACACACGTTACAGCGACATTTATTGATGTCCTCAGGAGGACGGGGCAGTATGACGGTGATGTGGCCGCAGTGACATGTTGCCCTTGGCTGCGGGTCGGCTGAGAGAGTCGTGCTTGGTATAGTGATATCTGGATGTTGTTTTATCGATGATAGTCTCCCTGCTAGGTTGGGTGAGCGGCTTTGAATGGCGACCGCTCCGTCTCGTATGAAAGGACTGGCATGGCCTGGGATTGTAAGATCTCGAATGTTAAAGTTATGGATATCTAGGGAGTGACGTGATTCTTTCCCCATATACTTTACACAAGCAAATGGGGCTAATCTTTTAAATGCTACCTGTAACTTGCAACTGAGAGTCAGGCTAGCTCATATACAGAGCATGGGAAGGGCTATAAAGTACCGTGAAGGAATTCATAGTTACCGAGTCACCCTGTACATTCTCACACAATATTTTCGAGGGTCCCGAGGATATTTGCACGCACTACTAACAGTAGTCATGTCGGAGCCAAGCCGGATTAAAACCTCAGAAATTCATCTCCCTCGTGCGTCATTAATAAATACCCGACCCTAATGCCCATACTGAGACCGTAGATTGTCTACCTTCGTTTACAACGATTCTACTCATCCTCTTATGAGACCTTTGCCCAAGAGTTCGGCTCCGACCTCGTTGAGCAGAGGCTCATTAGGAAAGTGTTTTTTTTTCGCCAAAANTTATTCCTTGCGCATCCATCGTTCTTAGGAGGTCTATCAAGTCACCCTCTGTTGGCATACAGTACGCCAACAGACCTAGTGCAAGCAACATACCATGTAGAGCTTCAGCAGATGACTTTTCTTGTGTAATAGCTTCCAATACCGAAGCCGCTAGCTCGATTTGATCCTCTTCAGGGAGCGCATCTTTCGACTGCCGCCGTCGGTGACTGTTTTCAAAAGCTACATTATAAAATAATGACGCAGCTGCTACCCGAATATTGCTGTGGCTATCATCGAGGAAGCTACTTGAGATAAGTTGGGTGACCGCAGTGCGTAATGGGGCCTGGCTAAGAATCTGATCCGGGAATAAAGGACTTGAGAAGAGATTACAAGCCATCTGTAATGTGACTAAACGGAGCGCATAAGGGCTCTCGGAGTCGTTATTGACAATTTCTAAAAGTCTCACAATGGTTTTATGACCCTTCTCCTCGGCATAATAACCGCTTAGACGTGGGTCGACAAGGCCACACCGGAGCATATCCACAGCACTGAATAGAAGCTCTCGGGGCATGTTTACCGATGCAGTACATAAGAAGCTCGAGAATGCAGGTAAGTCGGGTAACGTGGCCATTGCCGGACCATCAGCAGATCTTGCCTCGATAAAATGCTTCATACCCTGAACCGCAGGATCGTCTACAGAGGGTCCTAGTTTTGACAATAGCTTCGGGAGTGGAGGCACCTTTGTGAACAAGATTACTTTTGAGTCAGGGTTCGACAAGTTGGGCAGATGCAAGAGGCGGTGTGAGTGGGAAGGTCCAATAGCCATCTGAGCTAGCAATTTGACTGTGCCTCGCAACCGAGCAGTATCAGCCCCAGCCCAGCTTTCTTGCTGTCTGCCATGTGTGAAGGTAATGAATGTGGGCGTTGCGGTTATTGTGTATTGCTTCGCAAGACCGTGCGCCCTTGAAACGTCGACTTTGATGAAGGTCACACTTTCCCCGTACTCGGCAGCTAACTCGTTATACAAGGGGTAGAGAGCCTTGCAAGGTGGACACGTAGCGGAAGTGAAAAATATTATAGCCGATTTGTTATCAGCACTTCCTAGGACGGTATGGAAGGCTAGCAAGTCGGACACCTCCGTGACGGCTGATGACGAAGATACTCCCGCTCCATTGGTTTGTTGTTGGCCATTCTGTATACCTAGAAGCCCACCGTGCTGAGCCTTTCTTTGTTCAACCATCCTCGATAATTGGGGCTGTAGCATCCTACCAAATGGCGAGTCAAGCACCGCTTGTGGCATATTGGCAATGTGGTCTGGGATCCCTTTCCCTAACATAAATGTTGAAAAATCATTGCTGAAGTTGTTACAATTATGGCGAAAGAGGTCATAGGCTTGAGGCGTGTAGATCTCCCTCAACGAGTCAAGATATTCGATAATGATCTCCAAGGGCAGCTCTGTTTTCCCGAGCAGGATTCGCTCGAGAGGTTGGCCAAGATGAGAGCTACCAGGCCTTATAGCGTTAATCCCATTGTCGTACACATATTCCATCCCTTCTAATTCGATGGATGTATGGTAGATAGCGTCGAGCTGAAAGCCAAGCATGCTCAAAGAGAGCTGCCGAGCTAGCCCTCCTGACAGGTCGTAGACTAGGAGATGAACATCCATCCTGAAGGCCTGTAGTTACGGCAATAATCTACCGGTGGGTTATTAGTGAGATTCACGAATTGATCAGGTTTATGGGTGACAGAAATTATGAGATAGTGTCGAGAATAAGAGAAGAAACTACTGTATAGGAGGGCGGTGGTCCGCTTTCCGAGGGAACAAGACATAATCTAAGAGTTAGAATGCAATAGAATATCACAGTTCTATCCTGTAGATTAATAGAGGCTTCGTACAATAATGGGTGCCTGTGACTGTGGCTGATAACTAATATTACTAAATCCGGCTTAGTGTATGACGGATACCTAGGAGGTACCTGTGTGGCCTTGTTGAGAAAAAAAGGTACCTATATTATGTACTTACCTGTGTACTGTAAGTATATGAGGTTATGTACTTATTAGGTGGATACGTACCGAATAATGTGGGAAGGCCAGCACATTGCAGCTGCTGGGCAACCAAAGTAAACAACCCAAGCCCTATAACAACCAATAGCCCCCGGTAAGTACAGGCACTTATAGCTCGATGCACTGCATTCCAGACAATCTCAATCAACACCGATACCGCGACACTATCACAGCATTCTGCGACACATTGTCTGGAATGGTACCGCTGCCTCAAATTGCCGACCACACCGATAGCTCGCAAATCACAACGGAATTCCAACTAGACGCTCACTGGAATTGAAGTCGTCGTATTCGACAACAGAGAGATGAGACCTCCTGCTAATACCATCCGCTCGTCCGCCTCGACCCCCTCCTTGCGGTCCCGCGATGGCACACTACCATCGCACATGATGAGGATGGACGCAGGCGGCAACGTGAGGGTCGTGGTGAGAGTGAGGGCCTTTCTGCCCAGAGGTACGTTTCGCCTCTACTGAGCGCTATGAACACGGGAGGGGCTCGCAATCGGGTTTTAAGCCTGGGTTGTTCTCGATGACTGACACGAGTGACGGACACCAGAGATCGAGCGTGGTGCAGAATGCCTGATCAGCATGGACCCCATCACCCAGATGACGACGCTACACGTCCCGGGCGACAACGACCCGGCGAACAGCAAGGCGAAGAGTCGCAAGGTCATCGAGGAGAAGTCGTTCACGTTTGATAACTCCTTCTGGAGCCATAACGTCAAGGATAGACACTACGCACACCAAGAGGACGTTTACAACAGTCTGGGAGAAGACTTCCTTGACCACAACTTCGAGGGCTACCACACGTGCATCTTTGCCTACGGGCAGACAGGTTCTGGCAAGTCGTACACGATGATGGGGACACAGGAACAGCCCGGTCTCATTCCTCGGACCTGTGAAGACCTTTTTCAGCGTATTGAATCGGCCCAGAACGAGACGCCCAATATCTCTTATCACGTACGGGTGTCATACTTCGAAGTGTACAATGAGCATGTTCGCGATCTACTTGTTCCTGTCGTGCCAAACCAGGCACCATACTACCTGAAAATCCGCGAATCGCCGGTGGAAGGACCGTACGTCAAGGACTTAACCGAAGTGCCTGTCAGGAACTTTAGGGAGATCCTGAGGTACATGAAGGCAGGAGATTCAAGCCGGACAACGGCGAGCACCAAGATGAACGATACCAGTAGCCGAAGCCACGCAGTGTTTACCATTATGCTCAAGCAAATTCACCATGACATGGAAACAGACGAAACCACGGAGCGAAGTTCGCGTATACGATTGGTTGATCTTGCGGGCAGTGAGCGGGCCAAGTCTACGGAGGCAACGGGGGCCCGATTACGCGAGGGCAGTAACATCAATAAATCGCTAACGACTCTTGGGCGAGTGATTGCAGCATTAGCGGACCCTAAGGCAGCCCGGCCGGGAAAAAGGAGTAGAGACGTTGTGCCGTATCGAGACTCCATTTTGACGTGGCTTCTCAAGGATTCCCTTGGTGGAAACAGCAGGACAGCAATGATTGCGTGTATCGCACCATCTGATTACGAAGAGACCTTATCCACGCTGCGCTATGCAGACCAAGCGAAGAGGATCCGCACACGCGCAGTCGTCAACCAGGATCATATCAGCACAGCTGAAAGAGACGCACAGATTGCCGCCATGTCCGAGGAGATACGCTTGTTACAACTCTCCGTGTCGGACTCGCGACAGCGAGAGAAGAACGCCCGCGAAAGCGAGGAACGCCTGGAAGAATACCAAAACCGAGTCATCGCTATGCAGCGCATGATGGAGGAGCGTAGTCTCGTGGCTGAGGGCAAGATACGAAGTTTACAGACCGAAAACGAGGCACTACGTCTTCATCTCAAGCTCGCACTCGACAGCCTAAAGAACCCGATACCCGAAGTCGTCGTGCAGCCTCGATCGCTAGAGCTTGAATCTCTCGATGGCCCGGAACCCAACAACGCAGATGTGGTAGACTACGTAGGGAAGGACATTGCAGGAAGCACGAGCAAGCGGCAGAGCCTGGTCGATGAAGCGTACTACGACGAAGGCGAAGATGATGGGTATGAGTCGGAGATATACGAGGAGAAGGCCAACGATATGCAGGACTATATGCAGGAGCTGCTCCAAGACTTGTCCTTATTCAGACGCAAGATTGGTGACGACAAGGGGAGGTTCCTAGACGAAAGTCAGCGACCACTGTTTGGGATCGGAGCTGACTCTTAACAACCCTCATGGCTAAGAAAATCTTGTATGTGGCATATTTATGTGTGTTGGGCAAGCATTGGTGTTTGGAGTAGTCGTTTGCATCACTCGACAGACACCTGGATGGGTGGATATGATATGATTTCGTTTGTATGGTTTGAGCCTCTCCAGTCGTCATCCAAGTACTACTTGAGTGATGTCAAATAACGTAGTTAGAATGGGAATACAGCAAATACAGGGACTCACTCTCGTATTTGTCGGGCTGTTCCTTGAGGGTTTGATTTTCATGCTTTGGTGCCTTCTTTGAGCCTAGTTTATGTTCTAGATAACATCATGAGTATAGATGGATCACCGCTTCGACAAGCTCACGTTCCGAACAAATGCGCAGAGCGGATATAGCGGTCCGCTGAATTCCATGTCATACCTATGCCCATCGATTGGTGAGATGGTATATACCCCAAACGGAAGATCGGTAGAAACCGGCGAAACCGGGGAGCTGGGCGCGGGGGAGTGGTTGGCAAATTGTGAGGTGAGCACTTACCAATAGTTGACGGCGACACAGATGCCGTCCTCGGAGCAGGATTGCGACACTTTATGGTACCTTTAGGGCCCGTCGTTGGTCAATGAATTGTGTCCGAAAGAGGTGATGCTAGCAAGAGAGCGCTAGCTAGATCAAGGAGCATTCATTCTCAAAGATATATCAATAGAAAGCGAAATTCTTACCACATAGCGGGAAGGTAGAGCATGTCTCCGGGCTCGAGCGAGACGCGCATCGGTTTGGCGAGATGTGAGTATGGCGTTGCCCGCAGGTCCGGTGTATCTGGATCCCAGGTTGCAAAGGGGACCTTTAGTGGAGGTTCTCGCTCTCTCGGTTCGTCCATACGTAGTTGAAGGTTCTCTCGGTTCTCTCGGTTCTCTTGGTTCTCTCGATTCCCTCGATTCCCTTGGTTCCCTTGATTCCCTCGATCCCCTCCTCCTTTCTGCCAACCCGTAGCCTGATGACCGCGCACGTACGTGGCTGGCTCGAGATCTTGCTCGTTCACACAGGGCTGGAAGAGCGGGGGTAGGAGGACAAAGTGCTTACACCCCACGACCTGGACGTAGACATTCTCGTAGTTGTCACGGTGCAGGGCCGTCACAGAGCGCGAGTTGCCAATCCACATATTAATGGCGTCCGGATCTCGACCAAGTGCAATACGTGCGAATGCAATGCTCTTTTCGACCTGCGAAAAGAGCGTTATATACTCGTGCCGCAGATTGTCATTTTCTGGTTTCTCGTTAGTGCGGGCTTTGGGGGGATTCTCTTGATGACAAGCAGGATCACTCGGGTATTCTGCTCTGCTCTGCACTGAGTACTGAGTGCACTCACTGCTGCCGAAGGGGCGCAGCGGAAGGATACCTACGAGTTTGCGCATACCACACCTCGTCCCCATTTCCATTTCTTGCTTCGTGGTCACTGCTGGGCGAACCCGATCTTTCCTGTGCCGCAACGTAGTCGAGAAACTCGCCGAACGCGTGCTCTTCCTCGTGTGGTTTGGCGAACACAGTACGTCCTTGGCCGTCCGGCGCAGGGGCGTCTGCATTTCCGAACGGCGTCACGGCAACATTGACGGTCTGGCTACCCAGCTTCGAGCGTAGG
>JAPESX010000936.1:0-12835 GCA_029590615.1 Nemania bipapillata
TACTTATATTTTAGTAAAACTTTTNAAAAAATTATTATAACCAAGGTCAGGCCTTTAAAGTGCGGTATATATAACCTATATTGCCGTTTTACTATCGGCCTAGAATACGGGTTACGACACTCAAGAGCTTTTCGCCATAATCTTCAGCGTCTCCATTGTCCCTCCAAGCGACAAAACGATCAGGCCGAACCAAAATTGCCCCCCGCTCGCTTACACCTTTCTTCCTAGACCAATCGTAGAAAACATCGCAGTAGTCTTCCCCCCCAATGCTATAGACCGGAATCTCTAATAATAGATTATTCTGTATCATTTCGGCTGCATTTGTCCATTTTCTTTTACCCCCAATCCCAGTAAAGATAGTGAAGTGGCCTTTCCCTGCTAGGTCGTGAGTTGAAACCATAGGATCGCTTGGAGTTGCGTTTGACGCTCGGAGCCAGGCATGGGGCAGACGGAATCCGGGATAGGTGCTCTCAAGATAATGAAGGGCCGTATCATCTGGATTAGAGAAGCATGGAGGTGGACCCAGTTCATCATCAGTCCAAACAGCCTGGGATTTGTAAAGCTGATTCATTTCCACTCCGAAGCCATGTCGCTCGGAATCGAGATTCTCAATGATTCGCTGAAAGGAGGCCCTTGCCTCCTCACCTTCTTTAGTGTCTTCTTTGAGCCGGCTAAGAATCTTTTGCTTCTTATTTAGGTCTGGCTCGAAAACGCCCATCAACGAGAAGAGCTGGGCGTGAATACTTCCTGTGTAATTGGCACGTTTGACGACATCTCTGCCGACGGGTTGTCGCTCTGCGTTAAATGACTCTAACAGAGAAGGCGAAGCTAGGCCTTTTCGTACATATCCAATCTTCCATGCAAGATTGTATGCGTCTTGAATACATGTGTTAGATCCAAGCCCATTGAAGGGTGGATGCCGATGGACGGCATCTCCAAGACAGAACACCTTTCCGCGACTAAACTGCTCTGCGTAACAGTCTTTGATAGACCAAGTGGAGATGCCTTTGACCTTGACTTTAATGGTGACATCCCCAATGAGGTCTTTTACATGATCAATAATCTCGTCCTGGCTGGCGGTGACCTCGGTGACACCGGGCTTCGCCAGCATACTGATTACCCATTCAGAGAATGGTTTAACTTGGCGAGTAATCGCGATAGCGCAATAGTCCGGCTGAAGCTTGTCAGGTTTGATCAACATATGTATCAATCCAGGAGAATATGTCATCAAATGACTCTAAGATAAGCAACAATTAGCTCCCTCTTTCTTATGGTAAGTTAGAGCGAAGAAGGATTTACCAGATCCGCCTCAAACCATACGTTCAACGCTAGTCCCCCACCTGGAGTGTCCTGGAACGGGAGTTGTAATTCACGTGCTACCACGCTTCGTGCGCCATCTGCTCCGCAAACATAGTTTGATACTACTGTCAGCTCCTCACCAGATAACAAGTCTTTGATAATGGAATGGACTTTATCCGTCTCCGCATCTTCACGACATGTCAAGAATTCGTAGTCCCAGCGAAGCTTAAAGCCATTTTGCGTCGCAACCCGAAGCAATATCGGCTCAAGAGTTGACTGTGGAAGATCGGCTTGAGCACACGGGGTTGCGTTTCTATACTCTCCCTGTATTCATTAGTAACGAGTCCTAATGTTATCTAAACGTATCAGCCAACCTCTCGTTTCGGGTCATTTCCTTGCGTAATATGACCTTGATAACTCTTCTCCTGACATCGTATGACAAAAGCGATAGAACTTGATCAGCTCTTTAGGTGTGGCAACACCCCGGCATTCATCTTCCAAGCCGGCATCTCGGAGACATTCTACACCTTGGTATTAGAACAGGTACGCTTTGAATTGTTTAATATCCCAACACACCAAAAGTTGCATTACTCGTATAGTGGGCGCGGGGTGTTCTGGCGGTCGAAGAGGCCTTGCTGACAATGAGCCCGGTTACACCTTAATAGCAGTTTCCCATTAGTCTCTTCACCTAGAAGAGAATATAAGATACAAGGCCACTCGCCATATTGAGTTAAGAAGCACCCTAAGCTTGCCCCGGCAGGGCCGGCCCCGACGATAAGGACATCTGTCTCAATGCGAGGCATGGAATAATATCTTGATGTGGGCTTCGGTAAAGTCTCTGAGGTTCTTGGATAGAGGAATATTCGGCTTTGGGGTCTAGAATCCGAATTTCCCCTCTTCTTATTGTCTATCAGCCAAGGAGCTACTAAAGACGATACCATACGATGGCATTCTGAATCTCTCAATTGATGGGTCCACTGAATGTCAGCTTACTAAGGATAATAACCCAGATGAGTAGGTAGCCAAGAGCTTATCTACAAGTACGCGTAAGTATAAATGCAGTGCTGTCGGACTAAATGACTCTTGGCTGCTAGCCTAAAATAGTAATAGGAATGGAATATGAGATAATAAAGCACAAAAATCTAAATAAAAAATCTCCGACCTATCATCAAAATGGTTAGGTCTCCCTTAATTCCTTCCAAGTTAATAAATGTACCTGAAATTCAAGTTCTCCCTATCCGTCATATCAGCAAATGCAGTGGCGTCCAAGTCCCGCCCTTCAAGCCCGCCTTCAGTGACACCCTGAACTCTATCTCTTCGCTGATTCTCTTTCCTGAGAATGAGCCAGAAAGTAGCGATAACGAGGGCTTCAAGGAGATGGGAGACGATTATCGACCAAATCCCAAGCTGGTAGTAGGGGGCTTGGCTCGTTAGGTAGAAAAAGGGCCCGACAATCTAGGTAAACTCGTTAGTAAGATCATATTGGTTAAAAGCGACCCAGCCGATAGCCAGCACAATCACAGAGAGTATAGAACACTTTTAAATTTGACATACTATTACACAATTAGTAGTCCAATCTTCATTCAGATATGCAAGCNAAGGGGGGAGGGGGGTGGTCTCACCATTACCGGTGCAATATCCAAGGAACAACACAGCATTAGTCACTACCTTTTTCGTATGACCAGCCGTATTAGCAGTCTGAAGTGAAAGAATCATGACGAACGCAGCATTGTAGGGTCCGGTCAGGTAATAGGCGATTAGTCGGCCAGCCTTCTGATCTGTGCTGATATAATGGAGCCCAAATGCACCAGCGATATTAGGTATCAAAAATATAAGAATGAACATGCAACGTCGGTTAATGAACCGATCATTAAGGTAGACGCATGTTAGAATACTAATTGCTATCAAGACACCATAGGGAATCTGCAAAAGCGTGGTTCCGAGCTGACTAAACCCAAACCCTTGAATGATCAAGGTGCCGAAGTTCGAAATGCCGCCATTCGGAACGTTGCTGACGAGGCCAAGAATGAAGAAAAGATAGAGTTTAATGTCAAGAAAAGCTTCTTTGACCTGGTATGCTTTAAGATGCTTGTTCTCAATTCCAGTTTGGTTTTCTCGCAAGCGCTGAACTGCCATGCGTTTTTCAGCTCTCGAGAGACCTTTCGCCGTCACTGGCGAGTCGGGCAAGAAGATGCACATAACAACCCCCCAAGTAGAGCACAGGGCTCCTATTATTAGGAATTCGTACTTCCAAGATGGAAGAGTACCTCTAATACTGCCAATGCCTAATGCCCCATTAGTCCACTCTCAACACCTAAATAGGAGGAATACTAAGAATACTAACCGTAGCCAAGCAACCCGCCCAAGGCAATGCCAAATCCATTTGCTGTATACCATAAGCCGATGCGAACAGGTTGTTGTTTCCTTGTATACCACATTGACGTGATTAGCATAAAAGATGGATCCGAGCACGCTTCCGCGGCACCAGCCAAGAAGCGAAGAGCTAACAACTGTCCAAAACTCTTCGTAGCCGCTTGAAGCATGAGAAAGAAACCTAGAAAGAGTTAGAGTACTCTAGCACACAAGGGAAACTACATACCCCAGAAGAAGATGTTAGCACCCAAGTATTTTCCTATTTGCTCTTAGAGAGATTCTCTTAGTCCCGGGAGCTGGATGAAGACAATACCAATTGGCAGGCGTTGCATTAAGAAATTCGTGGGAAACGCCCACGATAGAAAGCCAAAGTAGAACGCTGAACTTAGCCAGCTATAGTCGGGGCCTTGTAGATTGAGGTCTTCCCTGATTCCAAAAATTGCTTTTATAATGTTAGGAAAGCATAGAAGTAAAGAGGGAGAAGGAACACCTAGACGGACCTGCGTAAGAGAGCGTTGTTTTATCGATGTAAAAAAAGGCGTAGCAGACTGCGAGATACGGGAGAATCATGAAGTCAATCTTAAGTCCCTAGGTATTAGTCGTTGCATCTCGGGATAGGAGATCGTTTATCTCCACTTACCTTCCGTACAAGCTTTTGCTCCTCAGTTGGATCGATGGGCTCATGGACTTGCTCTGGTGTATCAAACAATGCCATTGCGACATCTGCGTTCCGCTCCGCAACGCCCTTCGGCGGCGGGGGATTGCCCACCCGCTCATGATGAACCGCGGAGGTAGGCCCAATCTCATCGGATTTCGATACGTTAACGGCCATGGTGGTCTGACCAGGCCGCAAGATCCGAAAGTGAAGCAGACCAGTATGAATTTCAGAATATTTATATACTCCTTCCCAGCTGAAAGCGAAGTGAACTTAACAACATGATGTTAGGAGTCAAACCCAGGGGGCCAGGGTTCAAGTGCGGAGAGGATTTGTGGGTGGTTCTCGGTATAATTTCCCCGCGCCCGTAACCCAAAATCCAGTTTCGTCTGGGATAAACTTATAAGATAAGTCGCAGCAAATGATAAAATAATGCCAAATCGGTGATTTTTAATAGGAAGCTTAGGGGAGGTCAGAAATAGATCTCTGCTCACAACAATGGAAACCAAAATAATGAGTCGATATCTCGAGGCGAAGCTATCAACGGCTATTCTAGTATCAAACCGTTGCGTATTTGGGTACGAATCATGCCCGGCATTTGCGCTCTCATCATGCTGGTTTCCCCACGATCCCATTCCTTGAATGCGGGGAATGCGACTATCATTGCCAGTCAGGGTAGGGGGAAAAGATCTTCCCATAGCGCCTTCAACCCGTAGGTGGAGAACCCCCTAATAACACAAAAATAACTACAGAGCTAACCGCTAGGCGAGATTTGCTCAGGCCCCCGCCAGTATTGTTTAACCCTTAGTAGCTGAACATATACCATGTGTTTTTGGCGATACCAGACTGCAGAACGCTCCCATCTGGTGGCTTTGGATAGTAAGTATTCCACTAGCTTGTTGGTGGCGGTGAATGACACAGCAAAGCAGCATGGCTGAAAATTACTATGTGGAGTTCGGGCTACGCTGATATACACATAGCCTATAGAGTAAGTAATCGAAAAGCGAAGGGAAAAAGGCACAGTCTAACAGGTAGTAATAATAATATATAATTCTTCAGTTTAGGGTAATGATGGTAGTTATTCAATTAGCCTTTAAAACATCTGAGTAAGTTTAGACCATTTCTCCTTCATTTTACCCCTAAACCGACCTCTTGGAAGCTTTGATTGGCTCTCTTTAAGCATATTAGCTATATCTTTCCAATATTGGGCTTCTTCGAGTTCATCATAGAAAGGGGCTTCCAAGTAATAAACCGCCTTCCTATGGACGTCGTCGTAGAGTTTCTCGATTTGATCTTTGTACTCGCCATCTGCCAATTTGCCGACCTTGGATGCTCCCTTCTCGACTAGGAAGTTGGCAAGCTCCAAACGCATCTTCCACTTGTCAGAGTCGTTGTCATGCATCATAACATTTTCGGGGTCAGGCCAGCTGAAATGTGCAAATCCCCACACGGCGCAAGGGAGCAGTGCTAAACATGTAGGCTCGCCTCTCACTAGCTCAGGATTCCGTGTGACTTTGTACTTAACGTATGGCACTATAACAAATTGACATGCTAGATTCAGAAAGCTTGTTTGAAGCATATTGGGCGCAGGAGTGTGTTGCGTCGTGGGCCAATAAGACAGAACGGTTTGTCGTTGAACCATTGTTCGATTAGACAACCCTCTGCATAGGACAAACTTTCCATTGATTCCTTTGACCCGCGATTCGCAAGAGCTCCATATAGCTGCGCAGTCGCGGTCCAGACGATCAAGACATTGGACAAGTAGTCCTATTTGCTGTGGATAGCCTTTGACCTTTGAGGCATAGTAGAAACATGTGCAGACCTTAGTCCAGAACTTGATCGCGGTATCAACTTGAAGAGTCGCCCACAGTGTTCTCTCGGAAATCTGAACTATAAACGCTTTAAGAAGAGCGAGGTGAACGTCAAATTCTGGCGCGGCAGACCGGATCTCTGGTAACTTGTTGAGTTGCCAATCGCGAACACTCCTATGCACGTAGTCAATGAGGCCATCGTTTGTAACTTCTAAAAGTCCCCGCGTCCTACTACTCAATCGCCGTCGCATTTCTTGGACAATATGCTCCATCGTTTTCGAATTATCCCGGATTTTGTTTATATCTTCATCCAACGCATTATCATTGTCCGCTAGCCACCACGTTAACGCATCTAGCGCGTACGTGGGCGCCACTTCTCGCAACTGAAATAACTCTGCCGAATTCCTCAAGTGTTTCGGTTTAATCCCGGTCCATATGCTTGTGTATAATTCAGACATCTCGTCGGGAAGACGCTCAAGCTCGGCCAAAAGATCCGAGAACCTATCACCGTCTGACAGGCCTTCACACAACGCACGAGCTACCACCGATACCCATAAGAAGACCCCCTTTGCCTTCCTCGTAATTGACCTTACCAGATGCTCAGTGGCTGTTGGATTAGCCCCGTCAAGTTCTTTGAAAGCCTGTGTTCCGTTGAACTGGGCACGCACAAATATCTCAATATCTTCAGCGGTCAGGTCTTCCATCCTTAAACTGGGGCTAGAGACAAAGGCATCTCTAAAAATATTCCAGGGGCGACTGCTAACGCAGACTTTTGACCCTCCATGGCTGCCCAATAGTTGGACCACATCAACCAGTTCCTGGTGGTTACCGTCAAACTCGTCAAGCCCGTCGATAAAGAGGGCAAGATTGAATAGTTTTCCAATATGCGGAACAATCAACAGGAAGGTTTCCATAAGCTCGGGCCAAGCCCAGTCAGGCATAGAAGAAGAAGCCGCAATGCCACAGATGCTTAGCAAAGCCCATCGACGAGGACAGATCTTAGGTGCTAAACTCGGAATGGTACGCAAAAACTGCTGTATTAATGTCCTCATAAGGCCATTTTTGGCTTTCTGAAGCTCGTTCCCAGGGTTCCAGAAATAGAATGAGCAAATAACCAGGGGTATGGAACCGGACCACTGTTGTAGTAGCTGTTTGGTTTTTGGGTTCGAAATGATGAATTTCATCAGCGTTGATTTTCCCGACCCTATCTTGCCAGTAATCCAGTATATCTCTTGCTCGGAGCTTAAAAGCCACTCGTTGAAACTTGACCAGCATTCGCCATCGCTAGTTGAGACTCGAGGTTCTGAAAATATCCACTCGCAAGTCTTCTGATGTGCGTGAGGAATAGCCTCTTCCCTGTGGTTGAAGCCCGTGAATGTGAGACTATCCACGATGGCGTTGTAATAAGACAATCCGCTAGGTGACTCTGAATTTCCAGATGAGATGTGAGACCATGAAGAAGACCATATGAGGTCGATGGTTGATTGGCGCTTTGGATCGGGATCCGGTTTATCGCGATTAGCAAATTTGATTATAGATTGGTGTAACGCCTGCGTATTGTTCTCCAGTCTCGCCAGCGTTTGAGCTAGGACAGCTTGCTGGCTTGAGATTTTTTCGAGCTCTTTAGAGCTATGAGATGATTGCTTCCTTCGAATATTTAGTTGGTGCCATGAGTACTTGGATTCATGCATACCATAAGACGGTAAGGAGCGTTAGTGTTAATCGCGCCCGGAGATCTTCTAACATCTGACGCCACTTCTCGATGTCGAGTGCGCGTGTCTTCAAGAGCATGGTAACAAAGCTGTTTCCGCCATCGCCAGAACTCGGTGTGGAGGTTTGGAAGGTAAATCGACTAGAATGGCTCGAGACGTTAAGCCCTTTTATCGCTTCAGCCCATTCGAGCTTCGCAGTACTACAATCCTTGCAGATTTGAAGCAGGTTGTCCCGCTCCAAATCTGTGACCGGTGCATTCGAATCTGTGATCGGTATGCCAGGGCCCAGTTGTCCAATTCCACTAGCTAGCAACTCGCCAAAATATTCCAGATCATCAATAACGACGGAAACTGCGACAACCTCTCGCGCCTGGTTGGACGCCGAGATATAAGCCGTCTTCGTTTTTGATAACAGCCGGGATCCAAAGTCGATAAACTGCACAACACCAGCCGCTATCCCTAAAATACTTATCGGATCCATCATGTAACAATAATAAATGTCAACCTGGTAGAGGATAAACCTTCCTGTGCGTCTCGATGTCTCTGAACGATAAGGTAGACTACCTCAAGATTGTTTGAAGCCGCCTAAGCCTCAGGTAAGAGAATGAGGGGCAGGATGGAACCCTAGCTGTGCGTATGTGCACCTATTCAGTCTAGGGTGGACAAGCACCCTGTATATACCCTGTAGATATGATTTCGCGATCTTACTACATATGCACTTAGATTAGACTATGCTTCTATAAGGAATCAGACGAATGGATTAATTCGTGCGGAAATCCACGCTAGCTATTGAACCAAGCTATGGGGCAGCTATCTACAGGCTTCGTGGCTCGGTGGGCATTTAAGTCGCTTGATCGGCCATCTCATGCCATTACCTTTTTTGTTTTATATAATACTAAAAGTAGGAAACCATGAATAAATAACTATATTTCCCAAACTATAATGCCTTAATGAACTATAGCTCGAATGCGCATAGTAGAACGCAAAGCCGGCTAAAACTTCAAGATGGTTTAAACGGGGCAAAGCCACATTGGGGAGAGCTCCAACACCTCACCGCCACAATGAGTTAGCAACAGGATAGAGTGCACCCTTGAGCGTTAATACTGACCTTGCCGTGGCAATGCGGCTTGGCCTACTCAATTATTAACATGAAACTAGACAAGGTGCGGCAACATCCAGCTTGGCTACATCTAAGGCCGTGCAGACGTTACTAGGGATACAACAATAGCCTACTACTTATTACTGCATCGGGATGGCGGGCCACCTTCCCATGCCGATCCATTCGGAGGGCGACATTCCACTTGTTGGAACAAATGTTGTATTTTGCCAATACAAACAACGGATCAGGTTGTCATTAATACATCAATGCTCTAGCTTGGCTTGCGGAACGAGTCAAAGTTGGGAAAGTGGAACACGAATTGATACCCGCGAAAGCCTCTCTCTCTCTGTGTGTGTATACAGTATGTGTGTGTGTCTATCTATTATACATATATAAGTTAAGCATAAAACATGGACTATTTCGCCATCCAGACAACCTGTTCCATCCTCGGCCAGATCCCCGTGCATCTTAAGATAGGGTTACGATAGCTCGTCATCATGGCCGGCAAGAACTTATTACTCAGCTTCGCCCTCGTTGGTCTCTCAGTGGCACAGAAGCCTCTTGGCCAGCCCGACAATCACCCAAAGATCACGACATACAGATGCACAAAGGCGGACGGATGCAAAGAAGCCACCAACTATCTCGTCTTGGATTCATCTTCACATGGAGTCTATCAGGTGGACAGCGGAGCCGGCTGCGGCGACTGGGGCAACGGTCCAGATCCCACAGCCTGTCCGACCGTAGAAGACTGTGCCAAGAACTGTGTCATGAACAGTATTCAGGACTATAGCACCGTTGGCGTCACGACGAAGGACGATGCGCTGCTTATGAAACAGATTGTCGACGGCAGGGTTGTGTCTCCCCGGATCTACCTCCTAAACGAGGCCAAGGACAAATACGAGATGTTGAAGCTTACTGGACAAGAGCTTTCTTTCGACATCGATTCCACTCATCTCCCATGCGGCATGAACAGCGCCCTGTACATGGGCGAGATGCTGGAAGACGGTGGTAAGAGTGACCTCAACCCTGGTGGTGCCACCTGGGGAACCGGGTACTGCGACGCCCAATGCTATGTGACTCCATTTGTCAATGGTGTGGTGAGTAATCCCGCTCTTCCGCCGAGGCTTTTTATGACGCGCGACTTACATTGGACGACGCTAGGGCAACGTTGGCAAGAAGGGTGCCTGCTGCAACGAGATGGATATCTGGGAGGCGAATGCCCGATCAACGCAAATTGCTCCGCACCCTTGCAACCAGACCGGCCCATATCTCTGCACTGGAGACGAATGCGCGGCGCAGGGTGTTTGCGACAAGAACGGTTGCGGTTGGAACACATACCGACTCAACCAGACCGAGTACTACGGAGAGGGCCCGGACCACAACGTCGACACAACAAAGCCCTTTACCGTCGTGACCCAGTTTCCTGCGGATGCGAACGGCACTCTGATTGGAATCCGCCGCCTGTACCTGCAAGATGGCAAGGTCATCAAGGCTAGCGTCATCGAGAAAGCAGGCGTCCCCGCCGTCGATTATGAGACTGATGCGTACTGCCAAGCAACCGGTGCTACGCATTTCATGAGACTGGGGGCCCTGGCTGGGTTTGGCGAGAGCCTGACGCGAGGCATGGTCCTAACCTTCAGTCTATGGTGGGACGAGGGTGGCTTTATGCAATGGCTTGACGGCTCAGCTCAAGGCGCCGGTCCTTGCAACGCCACCGAGGGTGATCCCAAGAACATCCGACTCATCGAGCCGGCTCCCCAGGTCACTTTCAGCAACATGAAATGGGGAGAAATCGGTTCGACATTCTCCGAGGCTTAGATGAAGAATGGAATTTTGCTAGAACTTTTACCTATTAGTATCAATAAATCTAGGTAGACGGGGTACAGTGCGTTACTCTGAGGCTCTAGGGTTCGGATACTATCCGGTAATTGCATCCGACTGATATTCGACCACCATACCGTGACACCTAATGCGACCTCATCCCAACATGCTAAGGCTCCCGCTGTTAATAAGTAAAAAGCGGTGACTATTTTTGAGACCAACATAAGCACAAGCACGTGTAAGCGGCTGTTTGACCCGATTTGTTAATGACAAGGATATAAATAGGGCTGTACTATTGCAGTTGGTCACTGTCAGCTGACATGCATACTACAAGCTCCATCTCGGTGAGAGCTCTCCAATAAAGCCTCGCTTCGAGCTACACATTGAACTCTATTACGTAGATATAAAGTGTAGTTTCAGATGAAGAGAGTAGGATAAAATCTAATGTTCATAGCTCAACGTCTTACTCTTGCCACTTCATTTTCATAAGAGCGTCTTCACATCTAAGTTGACTGTCAAAAGTAGTATCATATAACTACTTAGTTGTCTCATCACTCAAGCTTATACTATTCGAAATCGAAAAGATGCATGTCGCCCAATTCACGATCAGCGGCAAACACGAGATCTCTCGCGGTCGGCCGACTAGTACGCATTCATGGCGGTAAGAGGCCAGGGATTTCTCAGGTCAGTTAAGCAAATCTAGCTTTAGAGTAAGTTACTCACGCGAAAAATAGGGCATCGGAATACAGTATCGGCCTTCATTCCGGATTTGCCTATTACATGACGCGCAATAAACACCACTAGCCAAATATATCCAACAATATTCCTGTATCAATGGAATATACGTCTAGACGCAAAGCCTTGTTTCACACAGGTTCCGCAAAAAATCAGCTTAAAACATCTTTCGCATACGATCATATCGATGTCTGATCACGCGAATGTTGGGCAGCGGGTATTAGTGCCGAGGAGGGGGAGGGGTTGAACAAGGAAGTCAGTCAAGCGTGTCAAATTCATTAGGGATGAATGATTATGTTCGCATTGTATCAACAAATAATCGTTATTTAATTTCACCTAGAAGATAAATTAGCTTCAATTATGCCGCAGCTTAGTTTAATAGCTTTACGGGTTCGGAAAGGAGGTACAAGTCAGCACAAGAGGAATGGTATAAATTTACCGAAGTTTACCACGCAGTGCAAATCCTGTGAAGAAACATTGCCAGTCATAGATAGTTGTCTTACTGATAAGCAGAGCCATTAGACCTACCCCGGACTTAATAAGCCCGAATATTTATATTCACAGACTCTGTATACTCTCTGATGAACCATTATTAGGAATAATGAAGTCCTTGACTGCATCAAAGTTACCATACACCGATAATATTCTGCAAAGGAGGTCTGAAATATCAATTATGCAGAACTCGATACTAGAGTTGAATACATAGCACAGCAAACCCAATTGTGATGTAATTGTAGCAACGATGTGCGTGATTTAATCCTAGAGAGTTCATCACTTGATCAAGGCAGGTTTTAACTAAACTAGAATTAGGTCTCCCCTTCGCCGTCTTACAGTAGTGAGTTGTCAGTCAGTAAAGTCAATACACGTTAGAGGCACCCGTTTGCTAAAAACCCTATTAGCCCCTTATACAAAAACGAAATGTGCATATTTATATATATGTACGTATGGCACGCTAGGGGAACAAGACAAGTTAAGGGGCCTTATTCGCATGCTAAGATGTGAGGGTCCTCATACGGATAGAGAGCATCATAGGACTCGAGGCTCGCTTCTTGTCCGCATGTTTATGTATTGAATATAATTCGTTCTATACAGTAAGGAGGGTCTCAATTCTCGATAAGCTAAGCTTATCATAAGCGGCGCACGTGGAAAGTGGAAAGACAGTTCCACCTAGGCTTCAATGGTGTCTTGAATTGGCATCCCATGATTGGTGATGGTTCGGACATCCAGAATAGCGCGTGTACACTAGCTGGTCTAGATTCCTACTCTCCTTCTTGCCCCGAGCTGAAATACCCCTGCATTTCCGAATCAATGTACATATGGAAATAGTATG
>JAPESX010000937.1:0-12834 GCA_029590615.1 Nemania bipapillata
GTAGGGGGGACTGGAGGGTCCACTGGAGGGGCAACGCCTTCGCAGAGCAGTTGGAAATTATCTAGTTGCCATTCGTTGTCGGTCCCGGTCATGCCGGCCGAGAAGCCAAACCACACGAATCCTACAATGCCGCTGAGGTCTGCGTCTGGCCAGTTACTCAAGGGGATGGTGATGATCTGAGGAGAGCCGCTTATGTCGTTGACAGTGTAGTAGTAGCTCTGGTATTCGGTATCCTCACAATCAGCCTTGGTCTGCAGCTCCAGCGAGACCGAGGCCGCCTCAGGTCCTTTGATGGTAAACGACACACTGTCGTATCCAAGTTCGACGGCGTCTATGCATTCAAACTGCTCGTACACATACGATATTTCCTTGCGCTTGGGTGTGAAGGTCAGTATATCACCCTCCGTGCTGGTTGAGTTCAAGGTAGCGTCATCTAGGTATAATTAGTAATTAGTCTCCTTGAGCGCGTTCGGAGATGGTCCTCGTTCTTACCGCTTGTTGCTCCTTTCAGCGAATTCTCCCCATTTGCCCATGACGCAAAGTCGTCAATCATGAGGTGAGCTGTGCACGCCTCTAGAGGAACCTGCCGCCCTTGAAGAACAGTGGCCGACGACACACCATTGGCGAGCAGAGCCGCGGCAATGCTGCCGCCTACGATAGGTAATAGCATTCTATCGTTGACAAACCCGACCGCATGTGCCCGAGAGCAGACAGATAGGTAGGCAGTCAGAGGCACGGAACCGTGGGTCTGAGGATGCGTCAAGAACGACGACGGTACGGTATGGCTTGTATTATAACGTACCAGCTCTCATCTCCTTCGAATCCCGGGGCGGCGATCGGCAGGGCCAGGCCCTCATGCGGTAAAAAATCTGGGGTTACATGGCAGGAACTGACGCTTTGCACTGGACGTTAGGCTGTCGGCTTTTCTCTCGACAGGGTTCTCCACACATCTTGTATAAGTTCTCGAAGTGATCTGACAGCTTAGTCTATCTATAGGGATCTCTGGTTCCGTGTTTTGGAGGGCTGCCTGCCCATGATGTTGTGTCACCGAATGTCCCCGGTTTCTCTACTTAACAACGAAGACCTCAGCTGCATGTATCCTGCCCCCAACTCGCCAACCCGATTATTACCTGATTACTTTGCCGCGTGTTAGAACGATGCAATTTTCAACGGGTTTCACTGTCGTACATGGGCTATCTCAACATTCCGCCCACCCTTCCAAAGGAACCTTTGTCTCTTACGACAAGGCTCCTCTTAACCCATCTCGGAATTTTTCTTGCGTGGTTCAGCTATATGTGAACGGGACTATTAAGGCTCGGCAATTAAAGTCCACGTTTCCGCCCAATATGGTCGAGCCGCACATTCTTGGCATACATCCAAGCGAAGCTTTTAATTCATATCTACCGAGTCTGGGAGAAATAGCGTGACATCCGAGAGGTAGCAATCGTCCCTTGGCTCTATATATGAAATGGCACGATGAATGACGACACGATATATGCACTTCCCTCCCTTCTCTCCTCTTCTCCGTGGCAAGATTCTATATGTATGTCTAGAGTCTAGTCGGTAGATTCTGAAGGGCCTAGAATAGGTGACCACTGGCCGTCGTCAGCCTAATATATATGTCTGAATGCATGTGGGGGCTACTGTGCAGCCGTTAGGTTCTTCCACGGTAGAAAATTGGCAATGATCGGCATCTAGACGGGGAGCAGAGAGCGCTAGCTACATACATAGGCAGGTATGAGTAGCGTGTTCTGTAGGTGCACGGGCAAGTATGTATGCTATTGTCGTCGTTGTCTTCGTATTTACATAGCTACTTGTCTTGGGCACCCGCCTAATGCGACGGAAACGTTGCTTCGCTTCGCGTAGTTACTTCCCGCACCGCGGCTGCATGAAATATTGGGCTTGATCTCAATTTAACCATGCATGATTCAGCCGTTTTGGCCAGTCAAGAAAAGATCTCGAAGCCGACCGTTCCCACACCCTTACTTACCATTGGGTAATGGCTCGATTAAAATTACGTTTGGGAACTCGAAACGCAAGTCGCAATGTTGCATGTCATCGTAGGATTGGTGCTGTCGTGATTCGTCTCCAATCTCGTTGGCAATATTGCAATGAATCGTGGTATGCCCGGCAAGTAACTATAGAGAGATCAACTCATTTTGCCCATCATCGCCGTTGTATGGAAAAACTCAAATTTTATATTGCTCACACACTCAATAAGGAGCTACATATTCGGAATTAGTATTATTGTAGATGGTCTAATGAAAACACCAAATTTGTTGTCTAGGTTGTCTTCTGAAGATAGTTATTCAGACTCTTTACTTACAACCCCCCCTTCAACCTTCTAGAGCTGACACTCGGTTACCGAAAACGGCGATGGAGGCGCTTACTGACCAATCAGCATTCTGCCAAGCTATGCAATAAGTTAAACCCCAATACACTGGCCACCCTAACAGATAGCATCTAAAGTCTAGAAGTCTAGATACACCAAAACAAGCACATAGTTGCGAGAGGACATCCTGCATTACTACGTAGGATCTTCGATTCCTTCTTTTCGCCTCCATTGCCGCCGCCGGCTGTCTCTGCTAGCATCCGCATGCCCCCGAATAACTAATGACTATCAATACCGGAGACAGCCGGCGATGTAGCGACCCTAATTAGCCTTAATCGATGAATCGGGTGAATCCCTAGCGCTCCGCAGAAATCACCGTGTCCCATCGGCGATCGTTGCCGTAATAATGCCTGATAAATTCAACGCACAGTATTGCATAGACCATGCGTTGGAGACGGCTCTCCGTGATCTTCACGAGATGCAACGTTTCTCATAGTAGAAGGTGGGCTCATGGGACTATCATGTGGTGAGGCGAAATGTTGAGACTAGTCTTTCTACATACTATTAATATGGCGATTCCTCGTCTAGAGAACTACCTAGACTTGCCGAGTAACGGTGCCATGAGTGGGGTTGAATATGTTCCAGAATATCGAGATGAGTAATCAAGTGCGTAAAAAGGAGATCGCAAATATCACCCACGTGAAGAAGTACAAGAGGAGAGAAAGATGCTTCCTGGATTTCAAAGAATCGCATAGCATACCATTGTATATTTTCCCCTTGATAGTAATGCTTTGATCTAGCACAATATAGAAATTTCGTATGAGAGCTGTAGGGTCGTAGCTAAGTCTATTATCGATCTTAATCGTGGTTAGTGATAACAGTCACTAGCCTTGTACGAGGCTCTAATCGTGCCCATGTTCTGAGAGAAATCCGCAAGCTTTTTTGTCCATAGTAATGTGTATTCGTCTCTCTTTCCAGGATTTATACAAGGGGTTGACATTTATAGAAATGACGAGTAGGATGGGACTAATACTGTCCATCTATTCTCTAACAACAGATAGTTATAACTTTTCAGTTTGTTCATGGACAGCAAACAAATTCAACAGCTTAATGCGTTCCGTTTATTAGTGTTAGCGAGACCATCAATACTAGAACTCAAACACTCAATACACTGCTCACAGAATTGGTATAGAAGTAGCTCCCTGAGAAATTCCGGGTCTATTGTAGGATGAATTGTCGTACCTAATCCTTCACAAAAAAAAGGATAGAGCTATCACATCTTTTTTGTCCCTCATAGACATTTAAAGGGGGGAGGGAGGGGTAAGCATCAGGTTACCCCGCTCAAGATGCTANGGGGAGTGTTGAGTTTGTGCCACATTGCCGTCCGATTTGGGGATTACTATTTACTATGATAGCTCAAGTTTCACTATTCAGTCACAATAGCCTATCTAGCGTCATTGGATCTTGTCTCGGCTGCGAGATGGGGTATAGGTTACACCAACCCCCCTTTAATAATCTTGACCAAGAGGAGCCGTTGTACTCATAAAACTGAGAAAACATAAAACACTAGCGTGATCGTCCAACAGTAGCAAGCGCCAGCCCTTACTTCCTAAAAATCGCTTTCCTTAAGGCTAGTTATACCAAAGCTTCGCACATTTTAATCAACCTTCAATCCATCAAATTAGCCGATTTGTTTCTCGCAGTTCTTATAACAAGCTTGCCCCCCTTTCCCCTAACATTTAAGGAAGGGCCAAACATTAGTTTGAGCAGTGTGGCAAACGGAAATATCTCGATATCCACGAAAAAACATGAACAGCCGAGTATCTGATAGAGGTACTACTCGAGCCTCCAGGGCCCGAGTACGAAGAGATATGGCGGACGTAGGACGCGTTCTACGAACAATAAAGCAAATCCAAGAAGGCACGTATAAAGTTAAGAAGGGGGGACTAGGCGGGAAATATTTGATTCATCGCACGCTTCGTCCAACCGGCTATAAGCTCTTACGGGAGGTAGAATTGAAGAAGATAGGAAATGAAGACCTGCTGGGATATTTTGATGATAAATTCCGGTAAAATGACTCAGGAAACCATGATCTACATAAGCTTATATAATAATAGGTTCGACTATACATGTCTCCCATGTAAGGGCGGCAAGCAGTTCGTAATTCATATGTCATCGCCGTTTGCAGAGACCATGGCTGGAGACCTCAATACTATGATTGTTGTATGGCTTAGCAACATAGAAAACGGAAGACGTTGCAAGGTCCAGAACTCTAAAGAAGAGACTATGAGAATTGCGGGCGAGATTACTTCCACTCTCTCTACGAGAGTGAGATTCAAAGAGCCTCGCGGCGACCACCTGGAACCCCGTCTTTCGTTTACTTACAGGGGCTGCAGAGTTGCTGACCTGATAGTCGAGGTGACGTGGTCCCAAAGCAGTTTCGATTTGTCGGACAGGGCCACACGCTATATAACAGGGAGTAAAGGTGCAATACGAACCGTTGTTGGGTTAGACATGAAGGATATCTACCGTGGTGGGTGCGGCGCTACATTTTCAATATGGAAAGCCGAACCAGACGGGGACAAGTGGAGGCCAAATGCCGTAGTCGACAACGAGGTATGGTATCCTAATCCCCAGCCGTGGTAGCAGCTCACAGGGTTTCTAACTCTTCTCAAGGAATTTATCGATGAGAACGGTAAAGCCATTGATGATCGCAAGTTCTCTCTCTCGCTAAAAGACTTTATCTGTGCGGGGGGGATAAGCAGATTCGGCGATGCTGAGGATGTACCACTCGAAATCACATCAACACAGCTCTACAGATATTACGAAACTGCATTCCTAGTACAGATAACCAACGATGCAAGAGATAGGATCGGAGAGGTGCATAAGAAAGCCGAACATGCTTTGGAGAGGATTGCCCGTATTAAGAGGATCAATCAGCAGCAGAAAGACGAATACATTCGAAAAAGGACAGCTATCCGGGAAAAAGAGCAAGCCGACATAAAGATAATGGTATCAGAGGTAAAAGGCAAAATTGCTGAGATGAGGAGCACACTGAAGGAACTGAGCGAAAGGATAGACAAAGTCAGCAATGGGATCGAGAAGTTGAAAGAATTGGAGGAGGATAGGGTTGAAGCAGAAAACAGGGTGGCTATGCTACAAGCAAAGCTAGCCGAAGTGAGCGCTGGGCGGGAAAGAACGGTTGAGCCAGATAAGAGATCACAACGATCAAGGATACGCTCAGCATTGGGACTATCGCCCAAGAATTAAGGTAGAAGGATTGAGCGCTGTAAAGTTTACCAAGTACCTGTCGTTCCTTCATTTATGTAGAGTCAAGATAGGAAAGTGATGTAGGTGGTATAGAGGGTCAACTGTTTAACTCATGGAATCACTTAGGCCGGGATGGTGGTTATTTCTTCACAAGCTGGAGAAGTGAGATTTAGAGCCAGCGGGAACTGCTCTCTCTCTCTCTTTCTTTCTACATATACATACTCGCTGCAAAGTTATATCTGAACGGCGGGGAATTTCGTTAAGCTGTTCTCTCCACCAAGGTTCGTATATTAATTACGATCAACAACAACGTATGGCTATTACTAAACATTGGGCTCTAGGAATTAGTTTCCACGTTTAGTATATCAACAATACGGAGCCAAAAAAAGATTTTGCTTTGGGACTGAATTTTACAGTTGATATTCGTCGTAATTAACGATTTCATAGCTTTGGGACTACGAGAATCTATGTGATCCCTAAATATCGAGACATGGGGGTTGAGCGCAGCCTACCTACGCCAGGGGATCTACCATACCAAAGTATTACCTAATTATTGCGTACCTAGGACTTAGAGAATACCTTGACTAACAAGGATGAAAACCCGCTAGTCCTGACACAGATCTTGTCGGTCCCATAGCTGGGTTCTCTGCGGATGCCTTATTTGTTGTCTTTTAAGACAAACATGGTACCATGCCAGCCGTACGCTCGATTCAGCCTCCTGCCGTGGCGCCGAGCTACCAGGAACGGAATCTTGCTTCGAGGATGCGGCTCATGAAACTGGATACTTCTCTCGACATCAAGCGTTGTTGGTTGGAAATGCCAGACGGATCCATACAGTTTCTGGGCGGCAAAACCCGTCGAGTCCATGGCGTGCAGAAAATCGCGCCAGGCCACCTCGCCGGCCGAGGTATTAGCAGCTGGGTCGAAGAAGACGGTACGAAATACCTTGAGCGCCCGGGCATCTACTTGGAAAGTAGGCTGATCATCTGCCAAACTTCCTGGGGGTATCGACGCTCTCTCGTTCTCACTGGTTGATTCGGCTCCCGGCATTCCACGACGCTTGATCTTGATTTTGCTTACGCCCGATGCCAAAGCCTCCAACCGAGCAGATGACACAGACTCACTTCCTTGAAATAGTCGCGAGGAGGGGGGAACATAATCGTATGACCCATTGCTCTGTTTCTGGCTCTGGCTTATCTTATCCTCTTTCCTGGCAGCTGGCTCAACCCACTGCGGTGTGCGCTGTAAGTAGCGCGGCTGCGAGAGTGCTTGTTTGTAAGCTGTACCATTCAAACTTCCCGCTTTCTGGTGCAGCATATCATCTACGGCATTCCAGAACGCATCTAGACTTGCCTCGGACCTTCGCAGGGTCTCGACATTTGCCTTGTTGTGGCGCTTCCCTACAGGATATTGAAATTTATTATCTGAAGGGTCCCCCAACTGCCGAAGAGTAGTGACATTCGGCAATTCAAAAGTGTCATATACTTGGGCCCAGACTTTGGTGTGCTCTTCGAACTCCTTTTTTATCCCTTCTTCTCTGTCCACAAGAGCCTCCTCAAATCCATTGGCCCAGGGTTGGAATATCTCAAGTTGCCTGAGACACTCGCCTGTGATAGAAAGCTCACCGATAAGCATTGCAATATACGGGGATACGAGTCCTAGAGCCTTAGGTTCGGCTTTCAATAGTCTATCAAGCTCGTCGATAACTGTGGTCATTCGGCACAGAAATAGATCGTAATCATCTTCCCATAGCGTCTGAAGCAGCCAGATGAGCTGCTGCGTGGTCTTGTCCCTTTTAATGGCGATGTTAGGTAGAACCTTCAGCATGGGCGATTTGGCTGATCCTAGGTCATACTGAACGAAGAAGGCTCTCAGGGGTGGTGACACACCTACTGACAGCTTCAACTGATTGAGCACTCCTTTCGTCACTTGATTAAGATAGTGCCGAAACCTGAGCAAAGCCGCAAGGTATTCCTCGGGCAAATCCTTTTCTGGGGATATGTCGGGGCCGTGCTTGTCGGATAGTTCGCGTAGATGGGTTGATTGGTTTCGGAGCTCGGCGAAGCTCTCGAGTTGGGTGAAGGACTCAACAAGGACGGAGCTAATCACTCGGGCCCACTGGGGGTCATCGCGTGAGGGTTTCCTAGTTAGAGGGACGTATGGGAGATGGTCTTTCATGTCGAACAAAATTTCCGAAAAGTAACTGGGATCCTCACGTAACGACCATATATGATCCTCGGCCCGTACGGTTCGAGCTGAGAGAAGGGACTCAATCTTCGGCAGATCCAGCTTGGGAGGAGGCCTATAAGGAGCTTCTTTAGCCATGATGCTCAATGTAGAGAAGCCCGTGGCGTCAAGGCTCTCTTTCAACGGCGGTTCCGGCTGAATGGCGAATTTGCTGCTTGTCATCTGATCCACGGGGATGTCATGGAGGATGATTTTACAGCAGTCGATGAGAAACTCGAGCAGGCGGTCTTGGAACTCGAGGATCAGAAGCCCTTCGCCAGGGAGAAACTGTTTGCGAGTATGCATCCAGTCGAATGCGTCTTCGTGGTCATCCCAGGAGATCAATCTTCCATAGTCCTCCTGTCGCGTCATGCCGTTTAACGTCATGACATACTCGTTAAGAAAGATGGGCACGATAGCCATTGTGACTTTCCCTAGATGCATGCCTTCCCCATCAGATGCGGCAAAGGTGTGCGGAGGGTTTCGGCCTCGGGAGTTGAGCAGCAAGGTCAAGGTCTTGGGGTCGCCCAGATCCTCCTGGTTCACGATTGGCCAGATGAAAGACGAGCGATATTGTCTGGCCACGCTGTTCAGGTTCCGGGCGTGTTTGTAGAAGGCAGCGAAGTCGGGGCGATGTGTGAGCGGCATGTCTGGCCAAGCCTGCAGCAGGACACCAAGGCGCTGTGTCCTGGTCTTCTTCTCCCAGCGCTTCCGTATCGTGGCCTCATGGCGCTCGAGGATCCCGTGCAGCTTCTCGTAGTACGCGAAAATCTTGGTAGACCGGTCCTTTGCCTCCTGCTGGACTTCACTTGGTCGCGGTATCCGGGGAGGAGCCATGCCTCTAGAAGCAAATATGCCAAACGGATCGCTGTTGCTGACCCAGTCACTATCACCCAAGTCTGGCGCCTCGACGCCATCAAGCTCCGGATGGGGCTCGAATGGGTTGAACTGGTGGCTTGCTTGAGGCTGGAGTGGATTCATTGTTGCAGCTGGTGCTCCTCGAAGAGTGTTCAGTCACGCCACCGAAATGTGGTTGTCTAGTCTGAAGGCTCTAAAGCAAGCAGGGTTTGGCGACGATGGACAGATGCATTCAATGCATTCAATGAGACCACCTTAGGTACCTTACCTAAGTGATTACATAAGGTTTCGACAACACATCATGTATGTATGTATGTATGTATGTATGTACCTAATCCCTTACCCGCTCCCCCTCCACTCTCCACAAGTAAAAGTACCTACTTACTTCAGTATGAATGTACCTACAGAATACCTATTGTACGTACTTACCTCTTGAGTACATGCCTAGGCCTACTGTGTACCAAAGCACAAGAACCAGTGGCCCAAACGGGTATAATGCTGTACCACACCGCCACACCGTACCAGGTATTCTGTAAGTTGGCTCACCTCACCAGAGCAACTCCGTATGAGACAGAATAAATAAATAAATAAATATCCTAGCATTGTCGTAATACCTTGGAGTATCACACCCACCAAACTTGAAACAGTAGATTACCGAAAATGTAAAGAGCAACGAATCGGGAATTTCTGTACTAAGAATATGCAAAAGTCCCTGTAGGGACGTGTCTCTCATATTAACGAATATATATCAGGCAAGTAGTCAGTTAGCAATGTCCTCGCAAAGCGGCAAAGAGACTGATGATGAGCCTAATAACTCTATCTCATAAAGCATAAGCATGTATGGCACGTATGCACTCAGGAAGCTAAGACTATTGTTTCCCTACGTAGATGATGCCTTGTACAGCTAACCACCCGAGGTTTAGAAAGTAAGGGGCTTCTATGACGCATGTAAATGGATATCCAATAGTAGGTAGTCGATAGACTAATCTAGTCATCAAGGTGTTATAGTAGATTGGGGCATGATTAGGCTCATTTTAGAGATACTCAGGATACAACATCCTCTGCGGTCCATACATCCTATATCCGCTAATTCTAGCGGCAACAAATTAAACACCATGTAATTCTCATGGTAATTTCACGCTATTATGTAGAATGAAGATTGTATTTCTGTACTATGAGATTGAGAGTCAAAAAGCGCCGAGTGAATGCTTAGATCGTTCTGCCTTGCTTTGAATAATAGTAACACCTGTGCTGAGTGTTACGAGACAACACCACGGTGGCATGCTAGTACACTACTAAAAGCGAAAGTTGAAATGTGATCAAACCCGTCACTTGACTACCTATGGTAAGGTTTAAAATCTCGCTACGAACACCATTGCATTAGCAAGAGAAGCCATATATTCCTCATGCAAATGTAGCTTTACCCAGCTGCTGTTGGCCTATCGTGATCGATGTGTTTGAATGGTTGACATGGATTGGGTAATTGGTTAGTAAGAAAGGCCATTCCTACCCGGTGACCTATTCAGGCCTTAGTCCGGTTACCTAAACAGCCCTTACGCTGATGTACGACCAACCAAAAAAAAGCCAATTTGTTGTTTGTTGGTATCAACAGTGGGACGAATACGCTCTCGTATCAGCACGAGCCGTCATCCCGCCCAGACTTGCCACATCAAAGGGATCAAATTTCACGAACAGAGGTTTCACTCCGGACACAAAAGCCTACAAACTCACATGAAAAACCCGCCATCTAAGGTGACAATTTTCGACTATATAGCTGGCAAACATATGACCTAGGATACAATGGCCGTACAGAACGCTACTAACGTCGTAATCAACAATCAATTGTGCCAAGCTAAGTGAACACACGGATATTGTTGTATGTGATTGTATAACCTAGTACTAGGAGAGAGGCGTAGGCAAACAAACAGGTGAGGTGCTTCGGTTAACCAAAAGAAAAAAAAGGGATTGCTGGCGTTGTTGTGCTGCTCTGGTGTATATAAAGCCAGTCAGAACCTTCTCGGCCTCCTTGTTAGCCATCTTATAACCAATTATCATCCTAGCAAAAAGAGAGAGAGAAAAGTCAACAAAGATATAGCCAACTCCACGATAGAATTCTGAAATGAATCCCCCCGAGATTATTCCCCCGATTAGCATCGCAATTAATAGCGATACGGTCCGCAAGAATCAAATGTTCCGTGTAACTGTCACAGTTCAGAACGGCCCAGAACCGTTTGGACCGTTTGATGAAGTCTGGCTCTCGATCCTCACCAACACCGGAGCCATGATCCAAGAAAGCTTCAGAAGGAGGAGATGGCAGCCAGGACCCGGAGTTCACCTATATCAATGGAATGAACACTGGTTTAAACAATTGCCGGTTGGCGAGAAATACAGCTTCACCACTGCATTAGTCTACAGGAACACCATGGTCCATCAGGTAGATAGCACCCAAATCGAAATACTGCCATGATATCAGCCTTATTATGAGCCAAATCGGGGGCTCAATGCCAGGTCAGCCTTCATAAGTATATTGTCGTGTTTTATCTACCTACACTACTCACTACTGATTGTACTCCTAGGTTATGCTGAGGCCGATATAGACGAGAATTATCCAGCTACCGTAAATCTCTTCACGTCTTTAATATGATTTTCTCCGTAGCTTTAGCCCTTAGCGCTTTGCCAGTCATTACATCATTGATATCCTTTATTGGGGTTGTTATTAGTTAATCCTGTCCATTCTCTTTTACCCTTAGCGAGGTAGATCCAAATAATACAGGTCGTTCCCTATAACTGCCATTTACGCCTCACGCCATCTAGGTGCTCGCCCCGGCCATGGGCATCTTATCTGTCTATAAAATTTTAGCACGCATCTCGGATCTGTTTCTACGGCTCCTTCTAGATCCTGATTACACCTGTTGATCACCACTCGCTCACCCCTTTGCTATATGAGTTATTACAGCACCAGGATCTGTCACATACGACCATAGCTACTGGAAAACTCGGGATCCCGTCCGCTCTCCCATAGATAAGCCAGTGAGCGCCAGATTAGTAGTTGGGTCGGTGACGACCAGCGAATCCCTGGTGTTGTATGTTTTTTTGTCTAGTCTTTCTTTTGTTTGGTAGAACGAACCTTTTTATCGCTCCCATTTGAATTTTTATACTACTTTCATAATTTTAGATCTTAGAAAAGCTGGGCGTCCAACTTGTGCTCAACATTACCTAGCCCCTGAGTTGCGCTGCTGTAGCCCCTATTCAAGAGAGCATAGACTAAGTGTTAATTACACGATATCCAGGGCTATGAACGTAGGATTCCGTAGAGACGAATAGTACCTTAGAACATGATACACCTCTTCCGAAGATTATGCTAAAAATAAGAGGCAACCAATAGAAACTCACAATCCCGCGTGTATATGCATATCTTGAACATGAGGAGATTCTTACAGAGTATCTACCACTCGATAGGTCAGGCGTGGGTGGCCTAGCTTGAATTAAGGCTTCTTTTGATATGACTTCTCATAAGGAAAACTACTTTTGTGGTAACTTGATAGAGACCGGGAATTTGTGCTAGGCCTAAATTTCCCCTCCATATATAGGTATGTGGATGTGTGTGTATGCTGAGAAGAAATCTAATCTCTAGACTAGCTACATAGGTAGATTCAATTGACCTGCTAAGAACGTATAAATGCATATCGAGATAGGTGCCTATATGCAAACTAATGAAGACATATGCATCTACTGGGATACTTTATCGATCCTTATCTATCTAGGTACCTCGATTATCTATTAGAGCCATCCTAGAGCTACAACTACATCATCAACATCTGTACCAAGTAACTTTGAAATTATCTACACGCTCTTGCCAATATCTCTTTTGCAGATTTGAAAAAACCCTTAATTTCCACCCAACAACTTCCTTTAGGCGGAATCTCATATAAACACACCTACGAGAAGGACACCAGTATTCTGTACATTCGCCCTTTCCCTCCAACCTCTCTCAGTCACGATGCCCTCCGATCTCTCAAGCTATCTCGCGACCCACTACTTAACAGCAGACCCGAAGCCCTCCAAGAAACGGAAGCGCAAGCAAGCCACCAGCGGCCTCATAATAGCCGACGACGACGAGACGGGCTGGTCACGCCGCGGCAATAACG
>JAPESX010000938.1:0-12808 GCA_029590615.1 Nemania bipapillata
TTTTTTTTCACATTAGTTACGTAGGTAGATTTGTATGTAACTCGCTGCAAGTCGACATGTGACCACAAGGTCTAGAAGGTTACCACAAAGGATTCCTCAATTACCTTCCTCATTTCCACATTCCACATTCCCTATTCCATTAATCTTCTCAGCATGGGTTACCTACCTACTATTAAGCGCTTAACACTATAATACCATATGCGTACGCAGAGGTATATGTATAGTCTTTTGTTATACATGTTTGACTCAATGGGCAGGTGGTCATGTAGTCATGTAAGTCAGATGGATACCACTAGGTATACGAACAGGTATAGTCGATTCAGGTCCTAGTAAGAGCTACTGCTATATTAGGTGCTATACTTAGGTATGCAAGGGCCTAGATTCGTATCCGATATCAGATCTCACTCCATAATTCATGTGCTTGTCGCCTTTCATCTCATCCGAAATCTATTAGGACATCTATCCGTGTTAGAAAGAACACAATCAAATGAAGAAGAGCACCTTTCTTAATACAGTCAACTCGCTTCTCGGGCACAAATCTATCCTTACTCAGGTTTAGAGCCCCAACGAAACATGACATGCGCCCTATCTGATCTAGGTACAGACGTAGCGCAGTAGCGCAGATCAAGCTATTCAAGATGCATAGAGCGAAACCTACTTGTATAAGCGGCCGATCCCCCACGCTTACTTGTAAGTAGGTATATAGGTAATATGCCAACGAACAGGTAGGCAGGCATTATGTCTCTGCTACGGATCTGGGCACTTGGTATGCAAATATCCTATTTTCACGCGACCACCCACCTGCTTTGTATGCGATATACCTAGATAGTTGGCCGTGATCAGCTGAAGTACTACAAAGTAGTAGTTGCCGGCGGCTATTGTCCCCTCCCGCAGGGCAGGCAAGCGATCGATTCTTGATTTCTATATACACTATAACCGCTGCTAAATACTGCTAGGTCCTAGGCTACCTGGAAGAGATAACTTTGAAGGGCGACTTTGTCATACGATCCAAGTTAGCTAGCTTGACTCGCGTAAGCACCTTGGTAGTTAGCTCAAGGTGTTTCTAGGGTCGGCTCCGTGCCGGCAGCGATGGCGTTGCATAAGTCAGCATAGTGCGATGCACTTGACAGAGCGTACAGGTGCACTACAGTACAGTATACGCGTATGCTGACACTAGATATAAGCACCTATTTANTTTCGAACGACGTCGTTAGGCGCACCAGATATGTTGTTCGCTCGGATACTACCTGTTGGTGGTATGCGTATGTAGGTATGCTTGGTGCGTACGTACAGTACCTAACATCGTTCTCGTCCTCGTGACTTGTCCTCAATGGATGATGAGAGGCATATGCAGGCGGGACTCGGACCTTTTTATATTTTTATGCATAGGTACTGGAATACAACCTGGGTGGCAAAGACTACAAGGTATGTACAGTAGACCTATTCATCACCATTCGTTTACTATCGAGAATATTAACCATGTTGGTAATAGGACCTACTGTACTGTATAGGTAGTCTGATGCAAGTTGAAGATTAAGTAGACTTAGGTATAGGTATAAAAGAGAAGCCGCTTTGAGGACGTGCCCTAATGGGCGGTCATGCAAGGAACTTAGCGAAAAGAAATTATCTCGAGCAATATTAAAACAAGAGGAGACAAACCGAATTGTACGTACATAATATGTAAGAAGAAAAAGTGGCAGGGGGGACGAAACATGGAGGATAGAGATCGACAAATTCTATCTATAGGTACAGTATAAGGTAGAAACTCTATCTGTAGGCACTATAAGAGACGCGTGCCAAGCTAGACCCTTGCTCGATCCCGCAATGGTGGTTCAAGACAGAATTTTAGGTGGGTATTTACTTACGCATATAGCGGGGAGTTCTTATCGGGTGTGTGCCTCTCTAAATCTTATCTTATCTTTTCCTACCTAGTTAATTGCTTAGGTATCTACAAGTAGCTAGGTATATCTAAAATGTCTAACAGCCCTAGCTGTAGGTAGCCTGTGGTGTAGTTACTGCTAGCCCGTCAGGCCTGACTGTATGCTAGGTAGCCTCGATACATACCTACTATGATGAATACGTGTTGAACAGTGATATTAAGAATTCATCGACGACAACCTTACCCAACTCTTGTTCGAGTCTCATATCTATATAGAGCACTAGACAAAAGACACACTCATAGCACCTAATATATTTTAGCACCTAAACCGACGTCCGCTAAATCGACTCATACATAACAAGGAAACCTGTAAGGCGCCATTGGTGATCTTGATTGATAGATAGATAGATAGGGCGCATAGTCCAATCCGATGCTAATTTCTGATTGCTGACCTCGGCCGCCAATCTCCCTCTCGATCCACGTTGGAACACGTTTTTCTCGCGCTTCTTTCCCCGTCTCCTTTATTCTCCCCAATCCTCCGCAACAGCCTCTCACTGGCCGAGGGTATGCTGTGATCAGAGACCTCGTCATCTCGCCCTCCTGACTCGATTCAGTTACATCGCATCTTTTCTACCCTTTTCGCCATCGCCATCGCCATCGCCTCGATACCTACCTTCGATCATCCCTATCTTCGATCCCTACGATATTTGTGATACGTCTCCCCTCTCATTTCGCCTGCGCTCGAAAATAAGAAAGAGAAGAAGAAAACAGTTTGGCATATTTCAACAAGAGACCCGTCATGTCAGAGAGAAGGACTCGACGACAGGCTGCCATGGCAGCGGCAGCGGCGAATGAGACGCCCACTAAATCCGAGGCGCACAGCGATATGAATGGGAATAGCGATGCTCACGTCTCTACCACATCAACCAAAGATACCGGCCCTACTGAGAACATATTTCTATTCTGGCCAAACCTGATAGGTTAGTATCCAGGGCCCTTCTGATTATTCTACACGCTCGAAAAGAAATAAAACAACAAAACAAAAACCAACTGACTATGTGTGTACCTTTGTTAGGGTATTTCCGCATCGTCTTGGCTGTCGCATCGCTATACTACATGCCGCTTCATCCGAGAACATGTTCCCTACTCTATAGCATCTCCTGTCTGCTCGATGCCCTCGACGGATATGCCGCGCGATACTTCAACCAGTCCACACGATTCGGCGCTGTTCTGGACATGGTCACCGACCGATGTACCACGTCATGCCTGCTTGTCTTCCTCTCGTCGGCCTTCCCAAGATGGGCTATTGTGTTCCAGGGGCTCATCTCATTGGACTTCGCGAGCCACTATATCCACATGTATGCCACCTTGGCTATGGGAGGCTCGGCCGAAAGCCACAAGAATGTCGATAAGTCACGAAGCTGGCTTCTTAACCTCTACTACACCAACAAGGTACGTCCGCTCAGATCTACGACTACCATTTGTCTGACGAAGCTTACCTTGGCTAGACCGTCCTGTTCGTCACGTGTGCCCTGAACGAGGTCTTCTTTATCGCCCTCTACCTCCTATCCTTCTCGTCGCCTCTTCTATCCCCGCAGCTGCTCCAGAAGGTGGGCGAATCAACAGCCGCTGCAGCGATCCAGAACGGCGCGCAAGTCAACAGCTCCATCATCAGCCAGCTGTTCACGAACCCCTATAGCGCTGCGGCGCTGGAGATGGCGCGGGCCAACAAGATGGATTCCACCTGGCCCTGGATCTTGGCGGGAATTAGCGCCCCTGTCATGATTATCAAGAATATTCTCAATGTTGTCCAGCTGATCAAAGCGAGCAAATGGCTAGCTGAGGGCGATGTTCAACAGAGGAGGACCGCAAGCCTAACCAAGGTGATGAAAGGACGCAAGGCTAACTAACGACCACATGTTGTCCGACAAGTTGGGGGATGGGCAGCGATGGCTTTGACAAAGGGCTCATCTCACCGTACGTGCACATGTGCATGCGCATGTGTCTGTGTGTAGTCTGTGTTATTATGGGCGGGGCTTTTTAAGAATTTCCCTTTTTCCGTTAGCATTGGGTAGGCGKGATAGCATAAGAGTGGTACTGGTATTTCTGAGAGCTTCTCACTCCGACGGTGGACCGGATATGCTGACTGGAAATCAAAGAGGGGCCATCATATGGATCGTAGTGTTTCCACACTTCATAAAACGTAAAATCTAATATTTATATCCTACCTAATCCGACCTGATTTGGCCACGGGCATGGTAGACGAAGGCCACTTGCCAGGTAGTCAACCAACTACGCTATTAGAGAAGTTTTTCTAGGTGCATGCATGACTGTGGCTCCTCAATTGTTCTCGCTCTCCGTTGACAAGGAGCCCCTGCTCGCCTCTTTCAGGTTGCACCCTTCTCTTTCCTCGGCATCGTGAACAAGACAATTCTTAGTGTCAATTTATCTGATGCTAGGTACTCACTTGCCACGACCCTTAGCCCCCTTACTCATTCGAGGTATTTTCCAAGTTTGCCAGTGCATGATCATAAGTGCGAAGAAATGAGCCACCTGAGAAAGCGGCCTCATTTCCCTAGGACCCTGGAAATTCTCCTGCCTGGACTCTTCGTATTTCTTGGGGGGGCGTAATAAGAGGGCGATGCGTCTACGATATAGGCAGGGATCCTGCCGGTTTTCTATGAAGATGATTTCCCGGGAACTACCTACTTCCGATAGTCGTGTGAGAAAGAAAAAAAAAAAAAGGGAAAGAAAGAAAGAGCGCAGAAAATCGCTGGGCGAGGCAAGCCCTAAGCTCACTGGGTAGATTAAATGATAGCAAGTATATGTAGACAAAGTGGTGGTATAAACTTCTTATTAGAGGACGCTATAGATTAATCTACCACTCACAAGTCAATACAATGACTATAACGCCCGAAGCAAGTTGTAAAACTATGTATGTCCTGTAGCTTAACTACTGCCTCACCCGTAGTCCAATGGCGCTCCTCTACTCTAGAAGCTATGACTTCGTCATCGCTAGCCCATAACGTTGTCATTCATTTCTGGGGGAACTATAGACTTAGCTGACTAGGATAATCGTGACATGGCGAGTTTGTTCACGTCACTAGGTTGTGAGAACTTCGTACTTATTCCTCAATGCTAAGAACAAACAACCATCTCATAACTCCGTAGAGGTAAGGAGAGTGGGAGACGCAGATCCCGTCCCTATTTAACAGAATATCACAACCCTTAAGCTAACCCTAATATCACGGGCTGGATGATAGACGTAGCAATCTTCAATTAAGTACAATGTTGGTGTCTATTATGTATACTCAAGTATCTAGGTAAGTATAGATGCAAGAATGGTGAGCTACCTCTGACGCAATTGCGCTGAAGCATCTCAAGAACGAATGATTACAAGTGTGCTAGTAGGTTGCTTTCCTATATACCCCCTGTGTGGATGCTATTCTCGCTTCCCCATGCAAAAGTGCCTCTCCCAGTACAATGAATGACAGATCAAAGAGCCACCGAAACACCATGCCATGCTTTGTTTTTAAAATCTGCCAAGGTGTCGAGCGAAGCCGAGACGTGAATAATATCTAGTTTCGAAAGTGATTATAATGTCGCTTGTTTTGTGGTAGTACATGTACCAGAACAGATCGTCAAATGTTACATTTCAGCATCGTCTGGCTTAGGAAATGCCCTGCCTCCATCGCTCAATGCTTGCCATCTGGCCGGTTGATTGGACTTGAGGGGTCGCTTCGTAGGGGCCCGCATATGGGTTCGTCATCGGCGGTATGTAAGTAGACATTGCGCCCCCGGCACGAAAGGCGTTGCCCATCGCGCTTGCATTTACGGCCGGATTGGGTATCGCCGAGTTACTGCCAAAGCCCCCCATTATCGTACTGTCTCGGGGTTGGCCAAATCCGCCCCCAGTTCCGTCGTTGAAACGGCCAGACATGAATCCTCCTGGCTTCACCAAGTTGGGTGCGCTCAGGTTTGAAGGTATCTGATGCCGAAGCGCTGCAAGTTTCCGCTTCTGGTCCTCCTTGTAGCGCGCTGCTTCTTCTTGCCTAGCTCGCTCAGCGTCTACTCGTGGATCGCTTAAGACGGTTTTACTGCCTTGTCCGCCTAGGACATCAGCTAGAGAGTGTCGTTTTGTTAGTTGAGGTGAAATACTGGATGGCCCCCCGTTGAGCTGGACTCTAGTCATCTCTCGCTCTCGTGCTTCACGCTCTGCCTGCAGACGCCGACGCCGTTGGCCTAGCGTTTCTTCTTCTTCAGTGGGCTGCACCTCAATTTTGCCCTTGCCTTTGCTAGATTCCTTAGCTTCAGGCTCTTCTTCTTTAAATGCATCTCCTAGCTGACTAAGTAGCTCCGCGGAGAATGCTGAGCTTACTGGACGGTGGAGTGGAAGAGGGTTGTTGTCATCACGAGACCTGAGACGACGCATACGGTCGCCTAAAGTTTCGTTCTCTATTTCATCTCCTTCAGGGGTCACTACCCGGAGCTGAGGACTAGGCACGCGAAGAGCCGGGGCCATGTTAAGACCACGAGCGAGAGTCATGCGCTGAATAGGCCCTGCTTCTCGTCCCTGGAGTCGATTACGCCGGACACTCAGGGGTTCATTGTCCTCCATATCACGTCGTTCCATCAATCCTAGGGGCCGTGGAGCTCCTGGTATGGTGTCGATCAACCCGGCACTCTGGCCCTTTGTTGCAAGCAGAAGGCCCAGCGGTGTATCCTCGTCCTCGTCCTCGTCTGCTTGGTTCATGCTTGGGTCTTCCCAAGCAAGGTTGATCTTTTTCCCTTTTCGTGCTCGGCGTTCCACCTCGGCAACTGTGTCCATTTCCAGCAATGTGGAATGCATGCCATTTGGGAATGCGCTGGCGACTGGGCGGGTGCGTAGCTTCTGCTGCTGTTTTCGCATCTGAAGCTCTGCAAGGAGAGTAGTTGGTGGCCCGTTGTAGACCGGCTCCTCCTCGCTCTCCTCACTTTCTTCATCTCCATTTTCAACAGGCTCGCCATCGATAGAGCCAGATAAATGTTGTCTTTCTTCATTATTGTCAATGGAACCTGAGCCTCGTCTCTCCCCCTGGGAGTCTGAATGACGGCTCAGAGCACTTGGCTTTCGAAGATGAAAGATGGAGCTTCGATTTTTAGGTCCGTAGAGTTCGGCGACGCTAGAACTTTTCATATGAGACTTCCTTTTCTTGTCGGTGCCATACACTTCCGCTCCTAGCGAGCCAGCAAATGCATGATCGGTAAAAGCTGACACTGGTGCTTTGGCTGAAGCATTTAGAATATCATCAAGTGTTGACGTGGCTGAGCCGTCTTTTAATTGGATTGTTGGGACTTGTGAAGGCAATTCAAAGTAAGTGCTTGCTCGAAGCTGTGGAGGTAGTTTACTCAGATCTGGTAGCTGCGATTTCCGCTTGGAAGGACCCATCATCGATATTCTGGACATTCGGTTATTGATGTCATTAGGCTGGGCGTGGGAATCGGGGGGGGTTTCGTCTCCATCTTCAAGATTCCGAGATAAGTACTCCTGAGACCCCCTTGAGTTGGAAGGCAGTGCCGGGTTCGAATCATCAATAACAGGCCCGAGAGGGTCTAGAAGCGGCTCAGGGTGCAACTCGGTACGTAACACGAAGCAGACTGGCGATTTGCACTAGGCATTGAACTCAGTAGCTGCGACTTCCGATCGTTTCGGGCCTGTGTCTTGGGCTTCTTGGAAAGCTTTTGCGGCAAGTTAAGCATCATCGGTACTCGTGCTGGATAATAGAGCATAGTTTCGCCGGTTGCTGGATTTAAATAGGACTTGGGCCGGACCGTGGGTGGGCCCATTGGGCGGGATATTAAAGGCCTAGAAGACTCGGCTTCACCTCCTCCTGACACAGGATCAGGCTCATAGGACGGTATGAATGGAGATTCCATCATTGGTGAAGTAAATAGTGTTTCAAAATTAACAGAATCCTCCAATTCTGTATCAGGGGCGCAGTGGGCACCATCAAAATCAGCAAACGCCCGCTCCGCCTGTTCAAATGTGCCATCTGAACCAGCGGCGCTGGGTGGTCTGTCATGGACATAGTTGTGTCCCTGCTGATGTGCCTCGGCGATAGGCTGATCCCAGTACTCATGGGCACTAGACTCATAGTAGAGGTTTGCATTTGGCGTGATGTCCTTGTCTTGCATTTGCGGTACATGTAGGGCATCGTCTTCGTCGGGCTCTTCGGCTAATCTATCTGCTGCGTCCATGGCCGCTGCAGTTAGAGCTGTAGGCTCTATCTCGGCGATGTTAGTTAAAGTTGGTTTTGTGGCAGATCTCACGCTGCGGACAGAGCTCTTCCCGGGCCCGTGCCTGGATAGCGAGCTACTAGGGTCCGCGTCTGATTTCGACATGCCGGTTGAGCCAGATCTAAGCCGGGTACCGCCTGATACCATAGGTGAGCTAGGTGACATCACGTAGCCTGCAGGAGAGTAGCCGCCGTGGCGTGCTGCGGTGTTCGTCTCGCGTATCGAGCTCGCAACGGATATCTGCTTGGAGAGAGGAAACATAACGTGCTCGTCTATCTCGGGGATAGAGGCTATGCTGGCAGCGAGTATGGAGGAACGCCGGCTGTCCACACGTTTCTGCTCGTCGTGGAGTTCTCGGATGGCGTCGTCTATTGATGATGTCATGGAGAGCTTTTCGGCAGTAGCTTCGAGTTGAGCGATGTTGCTCGCATGAGAGGCAGATCGTGGGTTGAGGTCGGGTATTGGATGTCGCAGCGAGACACTTTTAGTAGAAGCAGTACGCACAATAGGTTTTGGCTTTACGAGAACGGGCTGTGGCACAACCTGGGGTTGCGAAAGTTCGTCGGCCGACGTTCCGAATGGCTGTTGCGAGACCTGGTCCCCTGCAGTGTTCTGAATAGAGTTAATGCCCATGTTTGGCGCGAAGTTTGCGTCCGTCCGTGTGTCCAGTGCGTGGTGGCCGAGGGCATGGCTTCCCTGTTGACTAGGGTTTATAGCAATGTTTGCGTTAAAGCCGAGCGAAGGAAGTGAAGGTGCACCAGCGCCGAAGGATATGGTATGATGCTCTGACGAATCCATGGTCGAGGCGGCGGTGTTGTGGGCAACAGGTTTTTGCAGGTCGTGCAAAGGGCCGTCAATAGCTTGGCTCATGCCACTGCGGGCTGTGATTGCGGTCGTGGCTGCGTCGAAGTCGCTGTCCATGGATAACGGGGTGAAGGTTGTCTCGACAGCCGGCAGGAAAGGCATGGGTGACGATGACGATAGGACAGGAGACAAGGACTCGGTTGGTGACAAGCCGCCATCTTGATCGTGGTGGTTATCGGACTGGGATATCTCGCCGTACCTGGTGGCCGCCACCATCTTGATGTTGACCACCTCTTGTTATGATCTACCTAGGTCGGTATGTGTTTTATCGACAAGCAGCCAAAGCAAGATAGATGCAGGTATGGGTGTAAGTGTAGGCAGGTAAGCAAAGTAGACAGGCAAGTATCAGTCCTAGTCCCAGTTCTAGCTCCAGTCACGGTCACGGTCACGGTCGTGGTTGGTGTTGCTATTGTTATCACAGAGAAAAGGGGCCAGGCGGTTTGTACGACAACAAGGTGGTGATAACAATAAAATCTGGGTTCTCGGCAATTGACGTAACATGGGCAGCAAATCGGGCACAGTGATGCTGATGCGACTTCAACATGCGACGTCGGGTATGCTATGCAACTTTGAAATAGCTCAGTCGAGCGTACAAAACATACGAACAGGCAAATGAGAAGTGAGAAATAAAGTCGATGGCCACGAGAACATGACACAGGGCCGGGCCAGAACCCGTCGGGAAGAATGTGAATATGAATGCAAAAAAGAACAACAATGAGATCTGAAGGAAGGAAGGGAGATGGAGATTGATTTTGGTGCTAACAAAAGAATATCTCGACTAGATGGGTAGTCTAGTAAGATCTTACCTTACCTGTACGTGTAGTGCCTACCTAAGTATAAGTATCTAGATAAGGTCCATACCTCGTACCGGGTACAGATAGTTGAGTGGCTTTCTCCTCTCCCTCTCACAACACGGTACCTGATCTACGTATGCTAACCAACATACCCACACGTATCGGATACCTATGTATATGTAGGTGGATAGGTTATTCAGCCATACCAACTACATAACCTACATACATAATGTTGGCAAGACCTCTATCCATAGCGATAAGTACCTATTATACATTCGGTCTGCATATATTTATCGATCATTAATTTATTAGTAGTAGCACATGTAGGTAGCACACCAGTCTTGCCAGTCCAGATACTTACCTGGAATCGTGTAGGTATTCTATACCTGGGATCCGGACCTTGATCCCTGTTCCTGTGTACCCAAACTGCCTATAGGTACCTAAGATATGTAACATGGGCATACTTACATAGTAGTGATAGACGGGGCGGCAGAAATTGGGGGTGTGCATCATTGTGCACAAGCGTTTAACAAAACAGGTTTGATAGGGCCGACAGATCCAATAGAGCTGTTGGGGAGCTGGTAAAAACAATATCAGTACCAAATCTTTTCATTTGCAGCTCATCTGCAGCTCGCAATTAGATAGCCAGCGACAGGTGAGTAGGCAGGCAACTATTGCCGGTCTGTTGATGATTTCCTAGCTACATTAAGAATTACGTCTCAACTTATCACAAGGGATCTACAGTACAGTAGGTACCGTACTTAGCTTGCATTCAAATTCCGTGTGTATTTACACCATGCAAATTTAGTTATGTATCTAAACTTGTTTTTTTCTCTCTTTCATCAGTATAGAAGGGGCCAGGGTAGTTAGACAGAAAGNCCTGGAGCACAGTTTAAAAATGATCTCTGAATGTTACCTAAGGCCAGTATTTTTTTTTCTGAAGTATACTTGTTTGGCACGTGCTGCTAATTACGCATAGGTATACAATTCTACCTACAATTTTTCTCGTAAATAGGGACCTATTTAGGTATAGTACTATGGACTACCTATGTACCGAAGCCCTGCTTACGCTATTTTGCCATCTTGTCGTATTTTTTATTTGCATATTTGTTAAATTAGATACATGCTCTCTATGTCTAACAAATACGAGTAGCCCTTCAGCTAAGGCGATAATAATCTGCCTAGACATAAGTAGCTAACACAGCCCGCCAGGAATATCATTATATTTAGGCACTCAAAGATATCAGCTTGGGGTAGGTACTACTATAGATATCATGTATCGAAATACTTACCGAGTGTGGGGCCGATATGTAACCTGCATGTGGTACCTGGTTTGCCTAGCCCGCCACTAATGCACTTCCTTTGTGGCGTTTGTCTGCTGCGCTTATCATGCCTACATACCTGCCAGTAGTACGTGAGGTACACAGATCATACATACATACATACATACATACCTAAGGCATTGAGACTTGACATCTCACTCATTAGGCCTGATGTACCACTATACCCATTGATTAAGCAGGATGACCACGTCACCGGGGGTTCCCTGAGGTTGAAATGGGTGGTAAGCCCAAGGTAGGGAGCATACCCTCCTTTCTGATCTCTACCTATAAGACTCCAGTCTATCTAATCTTCGCTAGAACAAAGCAAAATCTGTTATCAGTACAATGCATTATCGGCCATCTATCGTCAGGTGCCAAGACCGCAAGTTGAAGAGAGATTACAAGCGAGGGAGTGAGCAGACCACTCAATATGCTGCAGTAATGCAGCCTAATTCTTAATCTAATATAAACGCTTCGGCTTACAGTGAGTGATAGGTTACTCGTTTAAGAAGAGTAATCTCGACATTGTCCAGTGTAGTTGGCCGCCTATCGAAGAGACGGACATCCGGTGGCTTACAGACAATCTTGGCTCTCCTAATCATCTTCGCATTCACGCATCACGCAGTCAAATGGGGAACGTCTCTTATCATTTGCTCCGCAAACTAGGCATCTCTCTATATGTCTATATAGCTCTACATACTACGACAGAGGACACATGTTAGGCTTGTAACTATGGAGGTAGTTCTACAAATGGTTCAAATCACAACATAGTGTTTAGTGCGAATGAATATATAATAGAGGATGAAGAAGCATTAAGTGTGCCTACGAACCAAAGTCTCACATCTCAAGAAGCTCTATCTTTATGGTATTATTAAGGAGCTGGGGACTCTATGATCGTTATTCTAATCAACAAATAACTAAATTTACTCAAGTGGAAATTATGCCGCCAACTTGGTGTTTAGTTCGATATTATAAAAGTAATTATTTGNTTTTTCGTCTTCCTCATAGACACTGGTATTCTGTACAGAAGCTACCATACGCCTGTAGACTTAAAATTATACGGGAAGAGATGAAAACCTGTATGGTTTCCAGAATTACTAGGCGCAGGCATACTTTAAATTTCAATTCTATCCCTCTCGAGGGAATAATAATTATAGTTAAACTTGACAGCATGTTTTGCAAAATTCAAAGTATGCTCTGCGGCTGAGGTTACGCATATATACAAAAACTTCATATACGACACCCTTTGCCTATTCCGCTAAAATACACCTCGTGGAAATACATTCCCCGGTCATACAAAATGGCCTGAATCAACGATCAAACTCGATAACTGGCCCTGTGTAGATTTTCCGCGCCCATGCCGTGTAGTACAATACACTAAAAGAGACCACTACCCCAAAGACCAGCACAGCCCAGTTGAAGTTTTGGGGCGTGACGTCTTTTCCAGGTGGCCAGAAGCTGAAGAAAAAGATGTATATGAGATAGATGCATGAGAACGCGTTGTTGACGATCCCGAATANCCCCGCGTAGTCTCCACGGCCCCCAAGTCAAGTTCTCGCCTGTTGTGTTCGTGAGGATATCATCGTCGTGTCGAGTATGGATTGCCCCAGTTACCCTGCGATAAAGGAGTAAAATCGAGGCAACAAGGTAAGACCCAAATAGACCAGCTATCG
>JAPESX010000939.1:0-12807 GCA_029590615.1 Nemania bipapillata
AAATGAAGATGATGACCTCGAAAATGGCCCTGGAGGTCCACCCACACCCAAGAAACCCACGCAATCAGGCGTTGATGCGAACGCTAACACCAAGGCATTATCAGCAGCATCCCGTTCGCTTCCATTTGCCCAGTCTACACCTCTAGACGTGCAGCCGAGTGGTTTTGCAGGTCTGGGGCTTGATAGAAAAAAGATGGAGGAGGAACGGCTCGCACGAGCTGCTAAGCGCAAAGCATCACATGATGATGAGGGGGCCCGGCGTGGTCTACAGCGTACTAAACTTAGCAACCAGCCTGATTCTATCCTACCCGCAATATCGGCTCATATATCCGATACCGCCTCCCCCGTGTTACCTTATCCTAAAGGAACCGTGAAGAAAACTGTAAGTGCCTCTCCGAGCTGTGACCCCCTTCTTGGACACTGGGCATCTATCAAAACTTCTTATTGAGCTCTAGATGTGACTAACTAACCCAACTTCTGTAGTGGGCCTCTGGCTATCCACGCAAAGATGATATCAAAATTGAAGAGATATTGCAGAAAGAGCAGCTTGAGCTTGCAGTCCTTAGCTCATTCCAGTGGGATGATGAATGGCTACTGTCCAAAATTGACATAAGGAAAACCAAGATGGTCTGCATTGCTTTTGCGTCAAGCGAAGATCAAAAAGAAAAAATGAAGGCAAATGTGCCAAGAGACCGCATCCGGTAAGAACCTCCTCGAAATGATTCCCAAATAGTTTTCTACCAACTCGGCAATGGTATTAGGCAAAGTAGAAAACTAATGTCTAACATGATCTAAGATTCTGCTTCCCTCCCATGATGCCAGCTGGTAGTATGCATTCAAAACTCCAGCTCCTCAAATTCTCTAATTACCTACGTTTGGTTATCCCTACAGGTAATCTTGTGCCTTATGATGTGAGCAGATATCCTACTGAGTAGATGATCACCCCGAAAAATCAGCGTGGTCTATACTACTGGTAATATTTTAGCTGATCATGGAATCTCATTTAGTGGGGCGAGACAGGTGTTATGGAGAACATGGTTTTTTTTAATCGATCTGCCCATGGCAAAGGATCCAGTGCAGGAACTCACGGTATTTGGCCAAGAACTTTGCTATTTCTTAAAGGCTAGTGGACTTGATGAAGGTTTGATCAATAGCCTGTCAAAATATGATTTCTCGGAAACAGCCCAATACAGGTTTATTCATACCATGTGAGTTTGCTAGAGGTGTCAAATACTCCAGGTGTCTTGCTACAGCTAACCTAGAAACAGTGGACAGTCACATACGGGAGAAGGATGGCAACGAACAGGTAAAGCAAACTATACATCCGTTCTTTGGATTTTACCAATACTTATGGTTATAGGCTATTGCGGCCTAGGACAAGCTGTCAAGTCGTTAGGCCTGGCGACGACATCAAAACTTGAAGTAGATTTTGTAGTCGCGTCACTTGGCTCCGTAAATAGCGATTTGATTTCGGCCATTTACAATGCCGCCCAAGGTCAGCACAGATGTCCTTCCCGATATCCAATCTCCAAATAATATACTTACTTGAGATAAGGGGACAACGGATTAAAAGAGTACGAGAAAAGAATCACCAGCGGAGGGAAGAAGAGGGCCGGTCCAAAGACCGAATTAAGCTATGACCCTAGCAATTTTCGTATCTACTTTCCTTCCCATGAAACTGTGAGCGAAAGTCGTGGGGGAAAGACCGTAAGTTAGATACACCACAACTATACACAACAGAAATCACATACTAAGGAATCAATGCAGAGTGGTGGTACTATATGCCTCCAAGGTAGGTGGTGGGACGCACCAGCCTTTCCTCGAGAGCTAGTGCATGATTGCAAAAGCGTCCGACCCGGCCTGTTGATGCACACTAAGATCCTCTTTGTTCGTCCCTTGTGTCCTGCCAAGTTACAAAGATCATGGGCGTACCTTGGGAGCGCAAATCTCTCAGAGAGTGCATGGTAAGACTATCCTTTGTGCCCTGATCACATGAAGCCAACTCACCATAAATTCAAACAGGGGGCGTCTAGTAAAAGATAGATCGTCTGGGCAACCTAAGCTTAACTGTCGCAACTGGGAATGCGGGGTGCTCATTGCTATGGATAGTGAGGCCGTTAAGCCTGGTTTAGGGGCTTTCGAAAAGAGAATCCCTGTGCCCATGGTTGTTCCCGGTGAAGCCTACGGTAGATCCAAGTCGAAGCGGCCATGGCTATTTCTTGAAGCATAAGACTTCATTGTTTTTTTTTTGGTACCAGTTACTTAGCTTGCATAATCTGACTAGGCATCGTCAGTTCCCTCTTGTGACGATCTTGAATACATCATAAGTCATCTCGCGTTGGAATGCTAGAATATGTGTTGAACTTATATTTATAGTCATGCTGTGTGTCAAACAACAGATCCTGCCCTATATAAGGAATTTATACCGATGGCGACTTCTTAGAGGCTTTTTTCAACAAGATCTGGAAATATAAGATTAATAAACCCAGTCTTCCCATTTCTGTATAGAACTTCTATTTTGCCCGAAAAAGATAGCCATAATATTAACCATGTCCCAGNCCATACACTGTTACGGTCCTAACCGTAAGGCCATATAAGTGACTGCAAATGGTCAAGTTCCCAACTTGACAACATTCTACTTTTGCAGTAGTGTTGTGGTATAGCGTTGCATTCCTGTTCCGTGACATACACTGACAACCTCAAAGGCTCATCCCGCTAACAAGTGACTTCCGACAGACTACATATACTGTCCACTGTTAGTAGTGGAGCGACATAAAAGAAACTACAATATCAAACCCTTCTATATTCAGTAAACTAGTTTTCATGACTTTATATTTTTGTAACTGTTTAACTAATTTATACTGTTAAAAAACAACTAACTTAATATTTAATTTACAGCAAATAGTTAATTTAGTACCCCTTGACTAATTATTAATTGTTCCTTTTATAGATGAGGTTTTTATAAAAACTAAGGAAGCATAAAATCTTGAAAAACAGGTGCCTATACTACCCAGGAGCTAGTTTAAAAACAGCAAAATGTTTCTAGAAATCACTTTTTTTAATACTAATCACTTCAATAAGTCAAAAATTATATTACACCTACGGTAATATTGCAAACCCTTAAAAATATATTAAATCATTAACAGGCTACAACAATAATGACAGTGATTTACCTGGCATATATTAGAATCTATAAGGTATGTTTCATCTCAATCTCACGGTTTTTGATTTAAAGTTTCAAGTCTCTGCTAAGTACATAATAGTCACTACCGACCTGAGTAGAGCCCTCAACCTACCCTCAATATGCAATACGGGGCATATCCTACTTACCTAGACTATTGGAAGCATCCCTTAGGTACCACCTAGGTACTTAATTGTCCTTCCACAGTTAGCAAGCGCGCATAGAACGAGCAACATAAGTATGCAGGTAGCTATAGAACGGAATAAGCATATAAACAAATGAAAAGTAGCCAATAAATACTCACCTATGTCTAGATTTTCCAACCAGCGCAACAACATCACGGTAGAATTTCTACTCCGTAGCAGTGTGCTATTATAGGGAAACTGCGGATCTCTGATTCCATGTCAACGCTGTTAGTGTACCATGTACTCGGTCAATTTATAGTAAAAAGGGTTAATTTTGATATTTACTGAAGTATTAGTAAATGCTCTTACATCTTATACGTAAAGCCAGTTGTATTTCCTAGAAAACATCCACTAATGCCAGGGGCATATTTGACTATAATTAGCGCAGGGTATCCCTTAAAGAGCAAGTGAGTAATACAATATAGACTGGATGAGCCATTGCGCCAACCGAGCCTCTAAGATTTTTTTCCGATCACTTAGGGATTCGCCAACCTTGGAGTCTCTTGATCAATCAGTTAATTTAACTCTAATTAGACCTCTACTGCTATAATCATCAGCATTAACTACTCAGCCCTTAACACCACTGAAGAAACCACATTCTCCGCAAATATTTCGTGCCTTATTATCCATGAAATATAGCGGATCCTGTACAGTCTAGGATAAGCCAATATCCTGCGAAATAGTAATACTGTACGTATCCGGGAACATGTCAGAGGTCTGACATTAGTTACACCACCCATGGTGCTGGATTATAGCCTTGGTAACGAGCATCGCTAATCGGCCCTATGAAGCAGTTACTCGCATCAGCCCTTTTCCTTAATTACATCCATTAGTGCAGTCACTGGAAGAACCGGTCCAGACGTTGTGTCTGGAATGGAACAGCTAGAGTCACAGAAAATAGGAATAAGCACCGTGGGCCGGATGTGCCCCAATACGGCTCCTAATAAGGTTTTACTCGATACCTACTAGTAGCAGGGCTTCCCCAGCTTGTTTTCGTTACCACGCGCACTAAGACGATCCGCTCGGGTTCCCTACACCCTCTACTCCCTGTGGTGTGCGTGCTCAGCTATTTTTGCTACCCACCCTAATGTTTGCTAGGCCTTCTGTTCGGTCGCCGTCGAAAAGCCGCCCCGGCTCTCGTGAGGGGAATTTCATGGAAGATTGTATTCATTTGATGATCTTTCTCTATTGGGGGCTAGTCTTGCCAAGTGCTGAACAGGATCTACCCTGGAGCTGTGGTATACAAGTAAGTAAAACTCGACGGTCTAGAAGTGTGAAAGCCGGGATCCGCAACTCAACAGGTTTTTTAATGTCGTGTTACCAGTTCCAGTCAATGGCTCCCCTCACTTCGGCCAGATATGAATTCATAGGGGCTCATATCACAAATGACCGCCTTGACCTTCAAAAAAGATCTTACACTTCGAGCCTATTGTACGAGTCTAGGAGTGCTCTGCTCTGAAGTGAGAATTCAGTCTAGACCCTGGGGCATATTAAAACACAATTACACGGAAGAGTATAAAGAACCATAAATGCTAACTAGATGTAAGCCTCCTGTCATGAAACTAAGGAATTGATAACATTTTGACTATGGGAGCTGCAGGGGTAGCTGAATCGTATTCAGGACTGCATGCATGCCACGAAATCGGCATCATAGGCAATCGATCTTCATGGGCCGCTTCAGTAGCGGGTGCCTCGGCCATGTGAGAAGTACTGATGTTATGTCCTCTATAATACCCCTTTTAAATCATTACACTAATCTCTCACTTCGAGACGAGGGCTAGACTCCTACAAGTATGGCATACTCGATTTGCAATACTATTTTGTGCAATAATACGCGAGGTTACTGCATTCAACTATAACTATAATCTGGCCTCCTGTCCGAGATACATATGCCAGATCCTACTCCTCAATCCATTGAAGAGCTAAGAGGCGGGTGCGTCGCGAGCCTCTCTATACTAACTAATGGGATATACCACTTGTGAATGACAAGTGAAGGAATCGATTATCTTATGACGTTGTGGTCACAAGATGTCACGGATTTCCCGCCCGCTCCACACATAGCTCGCACGTTTGTGCCATCACCAAGATGTCTTGACTCAGAAAGAGAAAGTTGCGGGTGGTTCCGTGCTCGCCTTGAGCAACAAAAGAACCCAGCCATGGATCACCTAATATACCACCCCCTAATTTAGTGTACCACATACCAATGTACAACGCAGACGAAATCTCTGCACTAGACATCTCCCTTCCACCTGTTTTCACGGTCATTTATATACCGCTTTAACGTATATGCGATTATGTTAAGAAAGCGCCAAATTCTCATCCGGATTGATAACCAACTCCATATCTTCCCAATGGCGCCAAGCATAGGCCAAATTTCGTATTCATATAAGCTACCTGCCACACTCGGCTGCAAGAATTGCATCGTTAAGTGTACGAGACGAAAACAACTACACGCGGCTAAGAGTGCCGCCTTACGATATCCCAGAACGCTCAAGACGACTAATAAACAAGGCCATCATTTCGCAAGGTGCCAGACATCAGTGATTCCTCTACGCAAGAATCAGCGAAAAAAAAAAAAAGATAGTGAGGCAGACTCAATGTGCAACATGCGATAGAGTATGCTAGTCTCATATTAATGTGCCCACCAGCGTCTGGAGCCTCTAGTTCGAGCAAGCTGATTTCGAGATGCTAAGACAAATTTCTCGAATATGTAAGTCGATGTTCATGAGTAATAGGTCTATAAAAGGCAAGGTAGTTCCTTGGAAGACCTTCGCTAGGCTGGAATGCTACTCCGTCTTAGTGTAGCAATGTCTGTTAGTGGGAGTAGTTAGGTAGGGCAGGGTAGGGTAAGGTAAGGTAAGTGAGGTGAGGTGAGGTGAGGTAGGGTAGGGAAGGTTAGGGTAGGCAAATAGGGTGGGCAAATAGGGTTGGGGAGGTAGGTAGGGTATAGTACGGCAGGTTAGGCCATGTAACATGGCGTCGCCGACTTTTCATGGAATCATAATTCCTATTTAGATACAACAATATGGGGACCTCAACACCATATCTATCATGGTACCCGTGTATGATGTATCCCTCTTCGGTGCCTCTTAGCAGCCTACGTATATCTATTGCTCTGGGACGGGAAGTGCGAACGGATCTAGACCTGTTAAAATGACCTATTTGCCTACCTGCCTACTACCCACCCTAAGATGTAGGTAGGCACACGTAGGTAGGCAGGTAGGTAGACAGGTAGGTACATGTAGGTAGGTAGGTGGTATGTAGCCGACGTAGGCAGGTGCTAGAACAAGCTCGTCGTACAAGTGCATTATGTAGGTACATAATGTCAACACGATTACAACTGTCCGCATTGATAGATACATGTAGGTAGTCTCGCCATAGTACCTAACACTGGCCATTCGTCAAGATACACTAGTGGCCAACAAACGAGATACCACACAAGATATCGACACCGGCGATGACAACGCCACCCGGCTCTCTACGACGACCAACAACAAGTTGGTTGGCCTACCTACCCTGGTAAAGTGAATGGTGGTTGTCGAAGGGCGTGTCTCTCGGCTCTACGCTAACGTCACCTTGCACTACTATCGGCTCATTGCCGGCGCCAGCCTCGGTCCTCACCTTGCCTTCCTTCCCCATATTATTCACACCCGTCCCTATACCTACCTACCTATCCGCACACAGGCACATCTATACTCTCTAGGGCCTTTATAGGTAGGTACCATACACTCAGACCCCCATATCTCTATACCTTATACCCATGCTCATGTTCATGCCCATGTTCACGCCCATGCCCACCCACGACTTGAAGTTTAAATTATAGCAGCACACTGCGGGGTTCATCCTAGGGGACAAGGTTGCGTGCATTGGCGGACGAGGATCAGCTGGATTTTCCTATAGTCTCTCGTCTTCACACTAGCTTCGGTTAGTAAATTTCCTCGATCACTGGGCGCTGCCGCACCCGGTAAGAGCACACCACCCACTCACTCACTCCCGTCACTCGTCACTCACTCACTCACTCATCCACTCGCTCACTCACTCATCCACACTGCCTGCCTACCCTACCTACCTGCCTATCTACCTAGGTACCTAATCTATGTGGGCGCCTCCCGTTACCCGCTACCTGCCTACTTTACTGCTGTGTCTGTTATGTCCCTGCCCTTGCCCGTAGAGTGATATGTGTCTAGCGAGGCGTGAGCCACAGTAAGTCTAGTGCCTCCCGACCTCAGCGCCTCACTCGGACTTAAAGTTCCTATCCATATTCCTATATCGTCTATCTCTCCAGATACCTATAGACTAAGTTACTTCAGTTGCCTTCTTCTGTGTTGTATGTCATACGCCACGCACATCACATACCGAAAATACAGCATATGAATCTATACCACTATACCATACAGTTAACTATACCACTATACAACACACCGTGGACTAGGTACTCCGGCTCTTGTGCCTTCCTCTCCACTTTTCCATTAGCTACATATACAGGACGCGGCTTCTTCGTATCTAATAGTTTGAAGCACATTCTAAGTAAGTACCTGCCCGTGATTGTCCGTTATTTCGTCCGTCGTTGCTATATACATATTTTGAGGTCGCTCTGTACCGAAAGCAGGGTGGTCCTGCAAGGTCGCTGTTAGCTCAATTGGCCTGCAAAAGGTGCCCTAAACAGTTGTTCCCATTACTTCTTCCCACTACTCCCTCTTCTCTTGTTCTCCGACCTATCCAACTACTAAACATCCAATTTGCTTACTTTAAGTACACAAGTTAAACTAACACGAGTTTTCTGGAAGCTCGATAGCCCACTATTGGCCTACGTGGCTGTCCTTCCATCCTCCTAGTCTTCTCTCTCTTGTGCCTTGTTTCAACTCCGTTCTCGTCTATTTTACGTGGAAAACTTCGAGCCTCGTGGCTTCAGCGGAAATAAGACGAGTCACACGGTATTTTATGTTCTAGGTTCCGCCATCGATAAACTTTAAGGTGTCCGGCACCCAGATATAGAAGACCGATTGCCGCTTAGAACCAGGGTGGCTATAAACTCTATCGTAGGACTAGCATCGGCACGCTCTTGGGAGTAAGTTCAACTCAAAGCTTCCATCCACCCCTCTACCCCTTGTATGCACACGCCTTGCCGCTATTTTCGTATATATATCCTCTTCTGCTTCTGCCGGTGTGGCATTTCTTCTGTCTACCCCCAACTCTCTTACCTGCAAGCATCCTAAGTTCAAAGTGTCCGGGTTCTCAAGACCTAGCCATCTATTCCACCTACTCTAGTGTGCTGACTTTTGGGGCTTTCTACCTCGCCAAGTTCTGACGTTCGTTTAATTCTTTTGGTGGATGTATATACATAGATGATACTGACGCTTGCCACAGGCTAGGGAATTACGAATACCGTGCCGACCCGTCTCCCATCTTGAACTCTAATAACACAGTCTATAGGTGGGTAGGAAATCACTGGATATAAAATAAGCAGCGTACCCTCGCTTATATGGTCCATTACCTACCCACCTGAACGTAACGGTAGGGCTATTCGTCAATCCCTTAACAGAACCCATTGGTTACCTTACGGATTATCTGACTCGGAGCTGGTTATAGTATCGCCATCCACGTCTTCTCGTCGTCGAGGTTTCCCGGGCTTCTAGTTAGGTTTCTCCTAGCTGCCACCACCCGAAAGACACTCGCGCGAGGCAGACCAACACAAAAAGAAACCATTCCATCATTTGACGGCCTCTGTGCCTTCCGTCACTTGGCCATGTCGAACCGAAATGGAGGGAATCCGTTGACTCCCACGTTCGAAGGCTTTATCGCCTGCACTATGGACGCTCTAGTCCTTTTTGAGGCCTGCCTTTCTGGCCACCTCGCCCATGTCCCACGCAGGCCACACGACCGAGAACGATCCCAACTCATCAAAAGCGGGTATGTCTTCATTTATGAGGAGCATTCGTCAGGTATCAAGCGATGGACGGATGGTGTACCTTGGAGCCCTAGCCGCATTCTTGGCAACTTTCTATTGTATCGAGAGCTTGATAAACCATTCCAACCTGGAGAGAAGAAACGCGCCATGAAGCGCAATAGAAACGAGGGAGGGATCTCCAAAGCTACACCTAGCCCCAGGGCAAATCCGATGAGCAGTTTTGCATCCCCAGCTGTGGCCTCACCAGCCACAGTTGCAGACCTAAATGCTGCAAGCGCTAGTGATCCTGAGCGACCCTATATCGGCTCTTTGGTCGACTCATACCAGTTCAAAGAGAACGGGCTCATCAAGAAGACTATCAGTGTGCAGCACAAAGGAGTACAACACCACCTTGTGTCGTACTACAGCCTTGAGGACGTAATGTCGCGGACATTACGATCGGTATCAGACGCACATGAACTGCATGGTATAGTGCCCCGACCGGCACTGCTATCATCCAGTAATTTTAGAGCGCCCGTCGATGATAATGAATTCGGGGTACTAGACCCCAGCTCGTTAAACTATATGACTGTCCATGGGAACCCCGGGCGGTCTCTATCTATGGCGGCGACCCAACCTTACGGAGGATGGTCCAATCTTCCACACTATCCTCAGGGTTCGCCCTATGCTTTACCACAGTCGCTACCGCCGCCGACCACGCCCTATAATCAACAAATATTGCCATTTAATTATGATACGGGGTATGGGCCTCCCCGTCCAAATGGCTTTAACCCAATTGTGCCGTCACATAGGCGGAGCTCCGGTGTGCCCAGTACAAACCATACAACTCAGATGGGCTACCCAAATAGTACGAGCGCACTCCTGGCCAATGGAAGTAACTTGGCAGCCAACGGCTTATCAGCTAGTCCATATCTCAATGGAGATTATTTCGCTACGTCGGCAGTAAATGCTACCGCAGATAGCACGCCAGCAAGCTCATCCAATAGCTATCATGCTGTTAGTGCGATCAGTCAGAACGGTGGCAGCCATCATCTAGGTATAAGCAACTCGATGCAGCATAGCGCAGCCGCACTCGAAGGGCAGCTTCCCAATGGCTATGAGCACCCGATGGGCCAGATTACGATTAATGAATATAGAGGTGCTCTCCCAGATGCGACAGCAGCAAGCTTCGACGGAACGAGTGCCAATCCATCACCATCGAACATGGCGTTGGGTTTAGATCATGCCGGATTGTCACCAGAAGATCAAACATGGGACAGGACGATGGCATCTGGCATGCATAAACAGGAGATATGTGAGGAAGAAGAGGAAGATTGGTGATTTAAGGAGGGGGACTGCACTCTGGAGTCTAGGGGCGTTCAAGGTTACTTGGGTCATTTGGAATACATGGATTACATGGATTACATGATTTATTATCCTGCTCTGGGATCCGAGGTAGTTATTTGGCGTTGAGGTTACGTGAAGTTACGTGAGGTTACGGACGGGCGATACCTGCTTCTTGATTCCTCGGCTTATTTTTTTCGTTTCTTGTTTGTTATGCCGTTTTGTCCACAGTTCTCTTCTTCCTTGTTTTCCTAGTTCTGAATTTGGATGACTGGTACTGCCTAGGTTCGGTTGTGGGATGAAAGATTGATAATTGACGAGATATGACCCCGGATTAGAGGCTAGTAATGGTAATAATGATGGAGGAAGAATCCGGTGATGATAAGAAAACTTATGTCAACGTCTACGGTACAGAACTTTTTAGTCAACATAGATCTATTCTGTAGTGATAGTCTAGGTAATAGTTGCTACCTACAGGGGGGACTCCTTTTTAGGACACGCTGTTGACAGAGACGCTAGCAGTATTTTTATCGCTGTACTGGGGGGTTATTCCAACATTACGCCTGCCGGACCACTCCAGTTCTAACATTTTTAAGCGATTCGCTGTTATATTATACGCTTTATTACAGGATAAAATAATGTTATAACGCTGTTCAAATATAAAAAAAAATATTCAGGTTTTATATTTTAAAAATACGCCAGAAATTAGTGAAAAGGTTACAGTATTAACTTAGCAATAAAACTAGCTATGCAATTATAGAAATACTATAATACATTATATGCAATAAAGTGTTAAAAAACTCAACAGGCTTACCTAGGTAGGTACCTAGTGGGTATACTTCTACCTACATTGGAAGTACGTAGGTACCTACGTACGTAGGTACATTAGGTAGGTACCAACCACCTGCCCACCTGCAGTCGATACCTACTGTATACATGTAATTATAAGGTAATAGTATATGTAATTAATAAGATATAAAGTACTAGTGTATGAACTTAATCGGTAGGATCGGGATAGCGACCCTTGCTCAGCTTGTGTCTGGGAGGTACCTACCTCTATCTATTCTGTACCTACCTAGGTAGTAGTTTATACTTGACTATTCTGTGCGTACATGTACAGATCCTCCGAGGGGCTTTGCGGCTCTGCAACAAGTTCATGTTCGAATAGATATCTATCTATATCTGCGACCGGGTAATATCGTCTTAATTCCCTTCGTAGCCTTGCACGTAGGCCTGTCCTGTCGTCTCGGGGTCGTCTGTATGTTCACCGACGAAGGCGCGAAGTGGAGGCTGCTAAGCTCATTCTTCTTTAGAAATCTATCTTATTTATAAGTATTCTTATTTTGGATTGTGAGCACCGAACACAGACAAGCCTTCTTCGGAGCAAATCAAAGTATAAGTGGGAAAGGGGAAAACCAACACACTACCTTACCTAGGTACTAGACTAGGTAGGGGACAGGAACACGCTCTTCACGAAGGGACCCGGAGCCTGCATGGCCGGTATTCCCATCGGGTCGGTTCGTGTGCGCCATCACGCAGCATCAGCCCGACTACAGTCTACTTAAGGAATAGCAACTCTAAGGGGAGCACCGGACTGGCGACGTGTCGTGGAGGTGGTCAACGGTGTCAGCAGCTTACGCCAGAAACAGCAGCTAGCAGCAGCAGCCAGCACAATAAAAGCTGTCGCCATCATGCTAATGTACAGATCTGCTACTCCTGCGGCTCAAATAGCCTGTCGATGCATCAGTCGGCCGTCTATAACTAGTGATTCGCTGCTAAACCACCGACTATCCCTTTTCTACCGGTCGTCTATGGTACCTAATATTGCGCCTGCCACCACGCGGACGATGCACAAAGCTCGTCCTCCGTATCAGGGAAATAGTTCTGCCTCGGGATCCGTCTCATCTGGTGTCTGGAGATCCAAGGCTAGGCTGGTGGTAGTGAACCCATTAAGATGCCTGTCGAGCACGGCCAGCCATCTCGCTCGAGGGAGTCAGGGCCGAGAATCTACCACCACACAGGCTCAGCCATTAAAACCCGATGAGCCACAACAGCAGCAACAGCAGCAACAACAGCAACAACAGCAGCCGAAGGGGGTCATCCGAAAGGTCCTACCCTCGCTGACGCCGCACGAGAACATCTACACGGTGCCGAACCTCCTCACCTTCTCGCGGCTCGCGGCCGCGCCCTTCATCGGCTACGCCATCCTC
>JAPESX010000094.1:0-30138 GCA_029590615.1 Nemania bipapillata
TTGTTGTCTTGAGATGTAATAATTACCTAGATAATATCTAGATAAAGAAACCAACTACCCTTATTGCGCCAATGAGCGGCTTTGGATTTCGCTCTTAGCTGAATACATTACTCCGCACCTTAACGCAAAACATTTGCAATGCTCGGTGCCTAGTAGTTTTAACCAGAGCTCAATCATTTGATCAATTCAACGGTGGAAAATATGCTAATTATGTTCTAGGGAGAAATATAATGTTGATATAGCCCAAATTAAGTTAGTACCAAAAAGGGAGTACGTTTCATGACCCTTTGAATGTGATAGATTTCTTTTTCTTCGCTTTCTCTATCTCTCCTTTTTTTTCGGCTTGAGATCTATGTGACGTAACGAAAGGGGAGGGGTAGACAGAACGAGGGGTCCAGGGTCCATTTGCAGGAAGAGAAAATTAAAGTGGGTATGAAGTTACTGCAACTTAATTCTAATGGAGGAGGTCGCTAGTAATGCGGAACATTCTTGGCAATTGAAAGCCTCCAGGGGTCTTAATTGTGGTGGAGTCAAACAAGTACGTTCCACTATTATGCAAAGATGGATACAGAATACAGAATAGGTAGACTGTGGCAAAGAGTGTGGCTTGTGCAGCCATGTCGGTATATACCGAAGGCGGAGGCGGGGCACTAAAGCCAGGGGTTTGTCGTTGCCCAGTGAACAACGCCAAAGTAGTGTAAACAAGGGTGTACCAGTCGGGCCAATAATAATTGTTGAGAGTTAGAAGGCAACTTTAGTTATCTTCAAGTTTACACCTTACCTACTTCTATCTTCATTAAATCATCCCACAAAGTTCCCAGCTTGCAACCTCGCACCACGTTAGCTACAGTAGAGTGCAGTCGGCCAACCTACACACCTCTACTCACAACCTACTTTCCCATTCTATCCCTCTTCTACTCAACATATCCTCAAGGTCACTCGTAACGTAATCCAAACAACACAGCTACTTACAGACGTGATGGATCCGTCTCAGAAGGCCCAGACTAATCTATTCGATGTCTACTTACGGTTAAGACCACCTCAAGCAGGTAATACCAGTGCTGAGAAATTCTTGTTAGTTGAGGAAGCAGAGGAAGGAGACGCGCCTACTCATATCACCCTCAACCCTCCCAATGATCGGAGACGAGCAATCGAAAAGTTCGCTTTCACTCGGGTGTTTGAAGAAGATGCTACTCAGTTAGATTTATTCCAGGGCACAAAAGTGCTTCCCTTAGTGGAAGGCGCACTTGCTCCTCACGGCGGAGACGGTACGGATGGCCTATTAGCCACCCTCGGGATGACAGGATCGGGCAAAGTGCGTGCTCTAGCAGTTATCAACATGGCAATGGGGGTTCTCTAACTGACATGATGTTCCAGACACATACAATGCTTGGATGCCGTAGCCAGCGCGGTTTAACCCAGCTAGCGCTTGATGTGGTGTTTCGCTCCATTGAGTCAAACATAGTTGATTATGAGTCGACTCCTATGTTAGAAGCCAGCATCCGGTCCTCAGATGCCTCCGAGGCAAATATATATCCTGCCTCGGTCTTTCTTGAATCCATGTTCGGCGACGTGACAGCGCCTTCACGTGCCGGGTCCAGGGCAACCACACCAATGATCGTACGACATCCCCCTACTGATTCCCACCCTAAATCTCCTGGGAAGTTTCCAGAGAGTTTAAATAGCATACGACTAGTTCGTCGTGAGGATGACCTATGCCGCATCACAATGCTATCTACGCCTCCAAACCAGAGGACGACGGGCCTAGTGTCTCTCAAGACGCCAGTCGCGTCAGTGAGGTCAAAGTTGACCGATACCACTCCCTCGAAGAAAGGCTACATGGCCCTTACTTGTGCTGCAAAACGTAAGAATACAACTAAACAGTCTCTCCTAAAGGGCGACTATCTTCCACCGTCAACCCCGAGACGGCCGCTACAACGACCCTCTACCTTACCCCAGATACCGGATATACATTCCGTCAGCGCCTCTTGCGACCCGTCTGCGGAGTACGCCATTATTATATCTATGTACGAGGTATATAACGACCGGATTTTCGACCTCCTCACGCCGCCCATCAAGTCAAACGCAACAAAGGAATACCGCAGGAGAGCACTTCTATTTAAGTGCACCGAGACATCCCCTGACCGCAAGGTTGTCGCCGGCCTACGGAAAGTCGTATGCAGTAGCCTTCGAGAGGCCCTAATGGTGCTTGAGGCAGGCCTTCACGAGCGAAGGGTAGCCGGGACCGGGAGCAACAGTGTGTCTTCTCGGAGTCATGGATTCTTCTGCATCGAGATCAAGAAGAGACGACGTGGTCGCGTTAACGGACCATGGGGTACCAGTACTTTAAGCATCGTTGACTTAGCAGGTAGCGAGCGTGCGAGAGATGCAAAGACACAAGGCGCGACCCTCGTCGAGGGAGGTAAGATTAACGAGAGTTTAATGTACCTTGGGCAATGTTTGCAAATGCAAACTGATCTCAACAGTAACAGCAATTCAAAGGTCTGTTGAGCCAACGCCCGGTCAGCCTCAGGAGCGCTAACACATAACAACAGCCAAATCTCAGACTCTTCCGCCAGTGCAAGTTGACTGAACTCCTATTCACGAATTCATTTCCCTCGGCTACAGTCGCACACTCGACTACGCACCGACGCGCCCCGCAGAAGGCAGTTATGATCGTAACCGCTGATCCATTCGGTGATTTTAATGCAACATCACAAATTCTACGGTACAGCGCACTGGCGCGCGAGGTCACAGTGCCACGGATTCCTTCTATAACATCTACGATTATGTCTGCCAGTCACGGCCCAGGCCAGTTCCAACAGCCAGAGGCGAGGACTTTGTCTAGTAGCCCGGTCAACTCACCAGCTGAACTTCACCGACCCGTATTCCACCCATCTGGAACTCATAGCCGGACGTTTTCGCCCATTTCCGACACGGAGCGAGGCACTATGGAGAATGCAGCGCTTGAAATTGCCCGGATGGCGGACATGATTGACCAGCTAAACGCGGAGCTTGTTCGTGAATCCGAAGCCCGGATGGCCGCTGAAGCCCATCTGATGTCCATGGAAGACCGCATTGTAGACGTGGAACAAGAGATTCGTGAGGAGTGCTACAACGATTTCGAACAGCGACTGACAATGGAGATGAATCGCTGGAAAGCCTCCCTCTCGCTCGAGCAAGAGCGAGGGGAGGAGCACTGGGATCGCAAAGTAGAAGTCCTTGCTCGCAGCGTCGGTGTGGTCGTAACGGCGCCGAGTGATGAAGACGACGCGGAGAATGAAGACAAGGAGAACATTCTAATCGAGAACCTCGAGCAAGAGAACGAGCGCCTAAGACGCGAGGTCGCCATTTTGAAACGCGAGCTGTCAAGCAGAACTCCGAGTAAGCGGGCGCCCCTTCAGGAGAGAGGCGACGTACCGAGTTCAAAGGGCGAGCTTTCCGGCCTCGGGGGTAAGATGGAGCAATTGAGAGTGAGCAATGGGAGCCCAACCAAGAAAGTTCGCAAGCTACCACAAAAGAAATGGGAAGGCCTAGGTGATGACGACCTGTTTTAAGAAGCACGCTTTTACCTTCTGAGAGGGCCCGGGCTACATAGATCAGATCATTGGGTCTCGCAATATGGCAGATAAGTTTTACATCTGCATAGGATATGCTTTTTCAACTTTGTCCTACGATATTCCGGAATGTTGGTTGCTTGAACTTGTTAGAGGCGTCATTAAGGGATACCCCTGAGAGTTATAATCTGTCTGTTGAGCCAGGCAGTTGTAGAAGTTTTATATTCCCCTATTTCCTAATGGAGCTTGGCTTGCGTGTAACATTAGAATTCGCTGTCTCCCACGACAACTCCAGAAATACTTCCGAACGGTTAATGAATTGCTACTGGTCTAGATGGAGATATATAAAGGACGTGGTGGCGTGAGAGCGGGAATGTGGTTTTGTAGCTTTAAGTCTCTTTCTCTGTAATGAAGTAAAATTTTCTGTTTTGCCCTAGTTTCGTTGATACGGATTCGCCATCATAGTAGCTTAGCTTCAAAAGATACCATGATAGGAGATGCTGCATCACTTACATGACCTTTGCCATCTGCTATTTGTCTATTTTGACCGTACAGCGAAGAACCGATCAACTAATTTCCAGTACAAGCTATACTCCAAACATCGCGAGCTATTCCGAAACCAAGACTTGCCAGAATATTCATTAGAACCAGGAGTCTACCGACAAGAACCGTGGCATACTATCATCAACACTAGCCTCCTATATATTATGCAATGCTGAAACTTGGGCCGTATCTTCTTTTAACGTGATCTTTTAAATGACATTGAGGTAGCTCTGAGATCCCTCACACCAGAGACCTGTATCGATTATTCTCATTACTTTTAAGTTTCCTGGACAACCGAAGCTCGTATATAAAATATGCCCACCAAGTTCTCGTGACTAAACGCATAAAACAATATATATCTCAAGGAAGCTCTGTCCCGACTACATTCCCAAGATATATATTAGATAGACGTTATCAAATTTAGTGATATGCTAAGAAACCAAACTATTACGACCGATTCATTTGAGAAGGTGTCAGGGGCTTGGGGTTCTGGAGTGAAGATAGGTCTCACGAAATAAGAAGTTATGTAGCAGCTAGGTAGCAGTATAGGTATAGGGTTCAATATCATTGATTCCTGAGCCCTTTCAACTCAGTTGGAAGGACTCTACTCCTTATATATACAGCAATTCAATAAAAACACCCCTGGGGCCTTAACAGCGTACCCCCTGCGACCTTATTGCCTGACAGAAGGTGACTGATTATCAAGTCTAGGATCTTAGCTTCATGATAAATTAATCGCCCTCGATACCGCTCTCTGAGGTCATGAGATAAGCCGTTAAGAAGAGGCGGGCTACTCATTGTTCCAAGTCTAGATTAGATGTGATCGACCTGTCAAATGATCAATACCAAGTTCTAGACTAAGCAGTTCCCGTTTCCTTCAAGTCATAAGCAGTCACAGCTCACCAATCTTATCATATTGCAATTATGATCGTCATGGAGTAACAACATTGCTAAATGTAGAATATTATTCAGTAGGGAACTTGGTGGCTTGCTGTTCCCTCGATGTAGCGTGCAGTTGGGACCGTAACAATGAGCTTACAATGTCCTATAATCGTAAATCAGAAGTCCTAGCACAGATTTCTTGGCTATAACTTGGCTGCAAGCCCTTTGCCTCCTCTTTTCTCATGGTATATATTCAGAATGAACACTGACACGGCAGCACCATACGAGAGGAGCGCCTGTACATGCAATCTATCGAAGCGCGCGCTACTTTCTTAGTCGTTGGGTTATGACTCCCTGAATCGACCCGATTGGAGGGGGAGATGAAGTAGTTCACGATGGCATCGGCAGTGAGTTATTTACAAGGAATGCCCTCCTGTGTCTGCTCGCACCTCTCGGCCATTAGACGGATTGTCTCATTCCATTCCTCAAAAAATTCCTACCCAAAGTCATGGAAACCTGGGGTCCCGGGCGCATCGCCGGTAATCTAGATTAGCTCTTGTTATTGTCTGCGCTGGTTCTAACCAAGCAATTGGCTAAATCCGGGGGTCATGGTCTGTGGTCTTATTGGAAGGGTAGTATCACGATGAATAATTGGGCAGTCTTGGCACACCTGGATAATATATCGATGGCATGTTCTAGGTCCCCCACGTCTCAGCATCGCCACCTTAACCGGTAGTTGCCTTGATCCCACGGGACTCTCGTCCAACTGGGCCCGAAGGTGAAGTTGCAGCAGCTCCTGGGAGGTACGATATTGTGGCTGGTATTCCATCCTACACCATGTAGAATAGCCTCTTGGCGTTTCGTGGCGTAACTCTAGGTAGTTCTTTTCTGCGATTTTAAGCACACCATTTCTCTATTTTCTTTCGTTTGTGATACTTTCTAGATTTAGTGATGGCATCTCGTAAATTTGTGTCTTCACATCCGAGTCTGAGTGGATCTATTCACGGCGTCGAACCCGGAGTTTCGGCCTCGCTTAGATCCCATCCTGTCCGTTCTTGGCCATGTTTGTGCTGATCGCCCGTGAAGATCTCTGTGAGCTACGCCACACCCGTTCTCACCAGAGTCCACCCTAGCGACTACATTTCGGCAGCATACTCTCCGTATAAGTGGGCGTAGCGGTCCGTAGAGCCATGCTTCAGTTGTGCCAAGCAGATTCAATGCCTATATATCAAGCTATGAGTAGTTGTTCAGTGCCGCATACAGCCTCACGCCGGTGCAGGGGGTCCTCTACCCCACAACAATGGCTGCATGGTTGCGTTGAAGCTTCATTGGACCGGAAGATGGACGTCTTGAAACTCATTTACTCCCGCGTCTACTAAGATATATGTTCAAATGACCACCGCAAGTCGGGCCGGCCATCGAAATTGCCACTTCTATGCCCAATCTGGCATATCAGAGCGCTCTTCACGCTTTTGAGTTGGAGTTAGCATTGTAGCGGTATGTCCCCTATTTCGTGACGCCTCGTGGCAGGTTGCTCTGGCATGAAGGAGCTCGTTACATCGTCGGAGGAGGGTGACAATATCCGTCGGGATTGGATAACGCGAAAGTGACATCTAATATATTTTGAAAACCATGCTTCCGCATACGACGGCCTCTTCATATCACGTCGTACCGCAATATGTCCTAAACAAGACAGGCACGGAAATCGGTAGATCGAGGTCCAGAGATCTATCACCGCCTAGCATTTCATGAACGCACTATAAGACCTGCGAGGCCCCCGGCGATGGAGCTGAAACGACCTTTCTTGAAATCATCGCAACTCAAGACCTAGTTCCCCTTCTTTGGAAGCACTCTCTTGAAGATGTTGGCCCTCGTATTAGCAGCCCTTGCGGGCGTCACCTCAGCCCAGCAGGTCGGTACACAACAAACCGAAACCCACCCTAAGCTGAGCTGGAAGAAATGTTCGAGCGGTGGTAGCTGTACCACGGTAAATGCTGAGGTCACGATCGATGCCAACTGGCGCTGGCTTCATACAACCTCCGGAACTACCAACTGCTACGATGGCAACGAGTGGACTTCCTCATGCAGCAGTGCCACCGACTGCGCCAGCAAGTGCGCCCTCGAAGGAGCCGAGTACAGCAAGACATACGGCGCCTCCACGAGCGGTGATGCCCTGACTCTCGGATTCCTTACAAAGCACGACTACGGTACCAACATCGGCTCCCGTTTTTACCTCATGAACGGCGCTAGCAAGTACCAAACCTTCACTCTCATGAACAACGAGTTTACCTTCGATGTTGACCTATCCACCGTCGACTGCGGCCTGAACGCTGCTCTGTACTTCGTCGCCATGGAAGAGGATGGAGGCATGAAGAGCTACCCGACCAACAAAGCCGGCGCGAAATACGGCACTGGTTACTGCGATGCCCAATGTGCCCGAGATCTCAAGTTTGTTGGTGGCAAGGTAAGCACATACATGCGTTCCCATGATTCCACAAAAAGAGGAGTCTCAACGTCGATGCTAATACGATACCTTCTAGGCCAACGTCGAAGGCTGGAAGCCATCGACCAACGACAAGAACGCCGGTGTCGGCCCGTACGGAGGCTGCTGCGCTGAGATCGATGTTTGGTAAGCTTAACTCAAGATTCGCAGCATCAAACCTCCACACAGTCGCTAATATGGACTCCTAGGGAATCAAACTCTCACTCCTTCGCCTTCACCCCCCACCCTTGCAAGAACAACGCCTACCACGTCTGCGAGACCGACGGCTGCGGTGGCACCTACTCCGACGACCGCTTCGCCGGTGACTGCGACGCTAACGGCTGCGACTACAACCCCTACCGCATGGGCAACCCGGACTTCTACGGCAAGGGCAAGACGCTCGACACCAGCAAGAAATTCACGTAAGGCGGCACAACTCAACCCCCTAGCCCCTTTTCCTTGTTCCCCGCTCCAGCTCCGCTCATTCCGTGAGAGCTGAGACTGACCTTGTCCCCCAAACAGCGTCGTCACACAGTTCAAGCAGAACGCCTACACCCAGTTCTTCGTGCAGAACGGCAAGAAGATCACGATCCCCGGCTCCACGTTCGACGGCATGCCCAGCTCGAGCACCCTCACCCCCGAGTACTGCGAGGCTCAGTTCCGCGTCCTCGACGACCGCGACCACTTCAACGAGATCGGAGGCTTCGCGTCCACCAACGAAGCCCTCTCCAAGCCCTTAGTCCTCGTCATGTCGATCTGGGACGACGTAAGTTTTTCATTCTCGACTATATCTGCTTTCCTCTTCGTCTTTTATTATTCGCCTTTCGAGTAGGATAAAATATTGGGGGTGGAAAAAGCCGTGCGATGCTAACTTGAGGTCNTCACCATCACAGCACTACGCCAACATGCTCTGGCTCGACTCCACCTACCCGCCCGAGAAGGCCGGCACCCCCGGCGGTGACCGTGGCGACTGCCCTCAGGACTCCGGCGTCCCCGCCGACGTTGAGTCCAAGACCCCCAACGCGTAAGCCGGTGCCTTATCCCTATGTGCTCATGTGATGAGGCTAACAAAATATGCAGCAAGGTCATCTGGTCCAACATTCGCTTTGGCCCCATCGGCTCCACCGTCCAGGTCTAGATTGTCATCGACGGATTCCCAGGTCCATCATAAGTCACCTGTATATAGTTGGCGTAGCCTAGGATTGATTAGTCAAGTCCGACTCGGAGACTCAAAGCCTATCGTTTGGCGTTTCAATCACACAGTATATTGTAGCTCACTATCGTAAAATTCGGTTCCCTCGCCGACTCCTGAATACATTCAATCCAATCATTCACCTTTAGTATGTTTATGTATCTATTTATGCCGCCCCCAGATTCCCCGTTAGGCGTTTCTTCTTGTCCTCTTGCGAGTTGTGGTACTGGTCGATATAGTCTAAGGTATGTCTCTAACCCCGTAATATTGTATTTTCCTATAGGTGTGTTTAACTTAGCAATTGAAGAGTTTGTTTCACCCTTACGTCGGAGGGAAGCCTGAAACTTAGAGAGGGATCAACTATCTCTCGCGTAATGGAGAATGCGTCTAGGTTAGCGCCGAGCCGAAGGGGCTATTGAAATATAGCTTAAAATGGCATTTTGAACTCTTGAGAATCTGCTCTTGGGAGATCCGGGTAATATCTGAGGACTTCAAATCCGACTCAATTTTCGCTTCCTGATTCAGTATATGGAACTGACTATAACGTTATACAAACCCACGGATGCCGCGTATGCCAGCGGACTTTTTTCTCTCTCTCTCCTCCTTCTTCTCCTTTTTATCTTTCCGGACATTCTGTGAGCCACCTAGACCAGTTAGAAACTGGCATAGATAGGATATTAATAGACGAACTAAACCACCTACCTCTACTAGAATGGCGCTCAATTGAACCAGGACTACCTTTGTGTGTTAGAGAACCCTCAGCTCCCTGTGGTGGTGATGGCTGAACATGTGCAGATGCAGAAGCCAGTGCTAGTGGCTCGAGAGGCGGGGTTGCGTTGTATGATGTAGCTTCGAAGAGTTCGGGTTCCGAAAAACTCAGTCGTCGTCGGTTCCTAGGACCTGGAGGGCTACTTGAATTTGACGATAGGTCGTATTCAGTATCCACCAATGGGCGCGTCGCCGGCTTATACGGAATTGGAATGCTTTTTTCCATCTCGAAAATCCTAGTCTGCAATTCTGTATTTTTTCGTGAAAGCTCACGCATACGCTTATTCATCTCGGTTTGCGTGACTCGGCTTGCTTCCAGCGCTGTGTCTAGTTGGGCTTTGAGGCTGTCTACATTGCGCCCCCCACCAGTCCTGAGTACCTCTTGTAACTTTGAGTTGAGCGATGTGATTTGAGATTGGTAATCATCTCGCGCTTGCTTGAAGTCAAACTCACGTGCTGCGAGTTCCATGTTCGCCACCCGTGCACGATTGTCTGCTTCGGCTACCTGCGCCATGCCTGCTCGTCGTTCGGCCTCCTTAGCCTGGTGGTTTCGCTCTGATTCTGTTAGCTTTACAACCTCGCTTCTCAATCTCTCCAATTCGCCAAAGTTGATATCAGCTGACTGCATGTTCTGCTTCAGCCCCAACTCCCTCACTTCCACCTCGCAAAGTAGTGTCCGTAATTCCTCTACTTCGCGTTTAACAGCTTCCAATTCGACTTGTAGAGAGGGCTTTTCGGTGTTCCATTTCTTTTGTTCTTCGCGAAGTGTTTTCAGCTTGTTGATGATGTCAGCCTCCCATTTCTTGGCTAGTGTACGACTCTTCTCGGCCTCCGTCTTTGCTTGTACTTCAGCTTTCTTAGCCTCTTCTAATCGCTGTTTAAGGTGTTTGTTTGCGGTGATGATATTTTGAGTCTCGGCCTCACTAGCTGCTTCTCGGACGTTCCGTCTCCTCAACTCACCAATGTGGGTGAGATGCTGTTGCTTTAGAAAACGCTCAAACACAAGATCATTATATAAGAGGTACACATAACCAATCAATTTCCTTTGCTTATCGTCGATAGTAGTATCAGGCAGCTGCATACTGGAGCTAGGCAGGTTGAGATTTAGTTGAGAGGATGATTTCTCGGGACTAGAATCATGATGACTCAATGATAGTGATGGCACACTATCATTAGTTAAGGATTGATGCAGGCTTGATTTGACAGCCTTATTCGAGTTCATGAGGTCTTGAAGGTGGGTCTGCGAGCTCGAAGTACCAAGTTGCCGAGACAGCATTGGGCTGTCGCTTCCGTTCTCAGATAACCTTGTACTTGACGAGTCACGTTTTGATTGATGGCTACTCTGGGAAGAATGACGGAATATTGTCGGATGAGAGAGCGAAGAACCCGAGCCGCGATGGATATCTCCTAGACTAGATGTTCCAATGTTGCCAGAACTACTGAGAAGAGCTAGGTCCTTGTCGTCCTTGTCCAATTCATTACCATCTGTATTAATCGTTTGCGCGAAGCCAGGAGGAACGGTGCCGGGCAACTCATCCGGCAACTGGCGAAGTGCCATGCAATCTGCCACAACTTCAGCAGGCTCACTCTTAATCCATCGACCAAAATCAGTCTTCTCTGAATCTATCGTCAGAGTGTAGAAGTTCTCATGTAAGAGGTGACATTGTCGAAATCGCTCCGACGCATGGCGGATCTCTGTGGGTTGCACTTCAATAACATCCGCATCTGGCGCCTCAGCATGCCTTAAGTATCTTTGTGGTTTTCTGACATAGTCCATGAAATTGATGGGGTACAGTCCATACAAAATGGTGAAATAGTTCAAGAGTTGTGAGACTGTCCTATCATCAATATCTGGTGCAAATGGACATACCTCCCAATCGAGACCACTAGGAGATGGCCTTCTATCCTTGTCCTCTTCAGCGGTAGTATGAACAGACAGCTCCCTCTCCCAGAAGAGCAGTCTCGCGTATATGTTAAAGAGCGCGGGTAAGCGAGGAACTAATGAACTAGGTATATGTGGGAGAACCATGGTCAAAACCGTGAGGGCTAAAGAAATGATTGTTGTCGAGGTATCAATCTGAAGGCAGTTAAGTAGATTATCGAAAAGGGGTGTCTGGAGAATAAGATAGAGGTGTGGTGGCTGGCTCTGGACGAAAGAAGAGAGCAACAATAGAGAGCTTGCGCGGTACGATCTTTTGCAAACAAATTGATCAACAACAGCCATAAAGTCCTGATTCATCACGATCAGCAGAATTCGCCTCGTGGCTTTAGAGTCAGACCAACCTTAGGGCGCTTCTTTCCATATTGTAGCAACGTATCCCTCAGATGCTTTTCCTTGAAGTCTTGGAGAGCATCGGCGGTATTTCGTAGCAACTCAACCTCCTGAAACCATAGATAGATGATCTTCTCTGCCATGGGAGCAGCCGCACCCCGGGTAGACGGGCTGGTATCGCTGCCATCACTTCCTGTCAGGATGTCAAGAACAATCTTTTGGCACTCAAAGGCTAAGTCCTTCTCCTGATTAAGGTGGGTGAGCACTGGCAGAAGCAGCTCGAACCATTGCAAAACCCTTGTGGGTTGACCGATCAAGGGTCGTAAACAACGGAGAAGCGCGATAAATGCGGCATAGCGTGCAGGCTGCTGGGCAATTTCTTGTTTGAATATGGATAGTAATTCATCGTGAACTTTTTNCGGCGGCACTTTCATCCCATTTATTAGCTCGCGTGTATAGGAAGTTGTCGATTATTTGTATAAGGTCTTCCGGGAGCGGGAGGGACGGTGCGCGCGCAAAGCTACCGACAGCTTTTACAAGCTCTTTAAGTGTCCTGAAGACGAATAGGTTATCAGCGAGCGGATTCATCTGAGTTGAGACATGGCATCAAGCCGGCCCAGTGGGATGGAGTGCAGGTAGATGGGTAAACACCCAGGAGCATTGAAGCATCTTCCATGCTGTCAAAAGGGCAGGCTGCGGAACATACGGAGCTGCTGACATTGGAATATGTCGCAATGTTCAAGATAGCCGCAACGAGTGGGGATATCACGGAGGTGAAGTGGAGGCGTAATTGTTGCGCGGAGCCTTGTGAGATAGATAGCCTGAGTGCCCCATACACTGGGTCCAACATGCAAACTACAGACGATACGGAAATGGCACCAAGTCGTGCAGCGTCTTTGAGAGTTTACGAACGATATCGGCCCATCATCAGGAGAGGGTCGACTGTAAGTGCCTCCTTGGTGGAGTTTTGTCAAGAGCTTCCGCTTCTTGCACAGTTAAATTTCGGTAGTGGTGGGGTATTCTACCAGATGTATCCACCCTGCTCCGAGGTAGCGTACCCAGATACCAAAGTACAAGTAGACATGTACATATGTATGTGCATGCAGGGGGTACATATCCAGGTAGTACTTACATACATACCTAACCTACATAGCACCTAGAGGTACAGTAGGTACCTAAGGCTTCGAGAGGGGCACAAGTACCTACAGTGAGCACGACAGCTAGGTGTAAAAAGGTACCCTACATAGTGGTCAATTTTACGGACTGTAGCAAAATTGTAATCACTTGGGATACGCAGCACAAATGGACCACTAATTTCTCCAAAAACAGCCCAGAAGCTGGGCTGTGAGGTCACACGTGCAGTGGCTAGATATACCATGCACATCTATGTCCTCATCTAGCGACAATGTGATCAAGGTGGTCCATAGTACTAGGCTGATCACTTTCGTGCCCCACAATTGCTCGACGAAAAATCCGGGGGAGGGGGCTTTCCCTGGCGGGTCTGGTCGGCAGGTGGCCAATTGATCTGATACACTCTACGTAACCTCTCCGCTACCTACTGTGTGCTGTTGCTGCTATGCAGTGCTTTAGGTAGATGTACCCATTGCATCGATGTACCTCCCTGGGCTAGCTAGGGGACTTCAAGGTATGAGAGTATGTTGTTGACTGCCCAGCGAGACTTCACAGTACCTGCCATACACCGACAAGCAGTACACCAAACAGCCTGTCTTCTTTGAACCCCTCGACCAGCTCCAGAGGAACAGCTTACCTACATGTACTTTACTTTACCCCTCCATCCCCCAAACCCACCACTTCCCTTTTCCTTTCTTCTCCTCTTGTCTTCTCTACCATCCAAAATACCCCCNAAAGTNGAAGTCAGCAGAGCAATTGGTGACCAAAAGGTTATTGGATACCAATTGTCTTGTCTTGTCAAGTTTCGCTCGCACGTTATCCTCTCGACAAACCTCTTGTTACTTACTCTGTTAACGATTCATTCCCCGTCACACCATACTTGACATCTATTTTAGAAATGGCAACCAAGACAGCTGCAGCTTCTAATGAGCCTATTGAGGTGCTATTTGCCCTTCATGATAAATTCAATTTGACAGACTTTGCTGGTCCTTTGGAGGTCCTTGCGTCGGCGCTTCACGACAAGAACGACGAGAGTATGTGTAGACCTCCTTCAGGATCCAGTTGTATTAGGTATCATAAAACGAATAGGTGCTAATACGATCTCTCCAGGTACCAAGGCCTTCGAATGTACGATCGCTGGTCCTGAACCTAAGGTCATGTCCGAACAAGGAGTTGTTATCGGCTCTCAGATTGCTTACAAGGAAGCTTACGAGCGGCTTAGCGACTTTGATGTTCTAATAGTTGTCGGAGGTAACTCAGATGCTGTTCTGAAGGGAAAGACGGAACCTCTCTCTATCATCTCAGCATTTGCTGAGCTCCAGAAGAATGATTCATCTCGCGAGCGTACACTCATGTCTATCTGCACGGGGTCACTCTTCCTCGCAGAACAAGGCATCCTCTCTGGCCTATCAGCTACCACCCACCCCGACTACATGACGAAATTTGAGATTGTTTGCAGTACTGCGGCTCAGCGTAATCTTCAGGAGCGGACTGATGTTGTTGAGGACGCCCGATACGTTGTCAACAACCTCCGCTTTGATCTCGGTGATGAGGACGAAAACCCATACATTCGTCGCAAGTCCGATACAGATAGACGACCCTCTAATGCGCGGTATGTTTATACATTGAGATATCTACCGATTTCAAATGTGTGCTAATTTTTCTACTTCTTTAGGAAGGGAAGCATCTCATTCAAAGGCTCAAATGCTCGCCGAGAGTCTATTGCCCGTCGCGCGGCGATGCGCCTCGGTGGTCTTCGGGTAATCACGAGTGGGGGAATATCTGCTGGCCTAGATGCCGCTTTGTATCTGGTCAGCATTCTTGTGGATGATAGTTCTGCGAATGAAGTGGCTCGTCTCATGCAACATGAGTGGATCAAAGGTATTGTTGTTGACGGTCTTGACGTCTAAATAATAGATGGATATACAAGGGCAGAGGAAAGATTATATTATGTAGAAATAGCTGGGTCTCTACTCATATTCGCCCGGTTAGGTCAATTAGTATACCTACCGGAAGACAGGTCTAAACAAAAAACAACAGAAAGAAACCAATTCATCAATTCTAATGTGTTCTGTTTAGTCTATACCTACCTAATTGGATGTCTACATGTATATTTAAAGATTTTGCCTCTAATTAGCCTTTGCCGAAATAGGTTAGTGGCTTCTGTCGCCCACATTGTTTCCGAGCCCCACTCTACGGAAATTTCTATTCGCCGGAGGCTCCTCTCGTAGCAGCTTGACCTAGTTGATTTTCGTGAAAGCCGGCTGGCAACAAATTGAATTGAATAATCAGATCGACTAGACGACCAATTGTGCCTTACCTCTCAGCAATATGGCGGCAGAAGCAGCAGAAGCGGCGGTAGGAGGACTCTTAAAGACATTTCGGATAGGCAAGAAAAAAATTTTCCTGTAGGTCCTATGCTCTCTACCAAATCCGAAATATGCGACATGGTCAGACCGAAGTCAATGGAGAGTTGAGGAAACAACTTCAATAATATCTAGACGGGACACCTCGCTCACACTCCTCTCAATATTAGGCCCTGGCATGTAGTTACGTTGATAGCTCCGAAGCAAAATCAACCACCAACGTTCGCGACCTTTAAAGTGCCGCTGAAATTCAACAAATTCGACTTGCGAGACTACCTACTCCACGCATACAAGACACCCGTGCTAGCTGTACGATCACAGCTACGGCAACAAAATGTACGAAGATCGGGCACCCATGGACGCATATACCGCCCACCGCCCGTCAAGACGATGACGGTGCAGCTTACAAAGCCATTCGTATGGCCTCAGATGCCTACTAATATCACGCCCTGGAAGTCGCGTGTGACGGCTAGGATAGAGGCTATGGAGCACGATCGTTACCTCATGCATAGCCGCCTTAGGAAAACCGGAAAGTTGCCTCTTCGGGACGAGAGGAAGGAGCCACAGGAACGGAAGAACATGAACATAGAAGCGAAGAGATTGCTGAAGGAGGGCGGATGGACGAACAATCGCCAACTAGATCCTAGATTTTCTGAGATGGATAAGGCAAAGAAGAGGTAAGGCGTGGAGGGGATCTACGGCCATTACAGGAAGGCGCAATTATCGTTGAAAAAGGACCACGCAGAAAAAGCAGCCTCTACAGCATGGGAGTCGATTGTGACATCGATGCTAGGGGACATTATGTACGAGGATAGGAATTCACCTACATGAGCGATGTATCATAAGGAACGCAAGGCTAATAGAGAGGGAGCCTAATGACGACAAGATATCATGATCCGTTAATTTGTTTCTCTTCTGATTGTACCCAGTGGTGTCCTTGCTGGAAAAACAAGACTTCGTTCCCCCAACCCCACCAGCTTGCGGTAAGATTCCTCGCGAAGACCTCAAGGCCTGTATAGTTCTTAGGTAAGATATCTTCAAAAAGGCCCCTTAGGTTGGGTTTCCTCGAGTGGATATCAGGCACGCCAAATATCACTCTCGCGTCCGTTGGTAGTAAGACGGGACCGCCAACTTTCCGCGCAATCAGGAGTCGCTCCCACGGCTTCCGCCAGGCCGACTCGATATCCAGGATCGGTTCCCCGGTACTTGTCACCTTTAGCCAGATCCATTCGCCCACAAGTTCGAGACCCCATTCCGCAAGAGTCCCTCCTGGTGCCGTGAGCAGGTCTATAACGGCAGTCTTGTTTGTTACCCAGATGGCTACGAGTCCGTCGCGCTTTAAGTGTGATGCTACGGGGATCTGAGACAGGAGATCTCGGGCCCCTTCTGTGTCACGCACAACCGTATCTATATGGTGGTAGTCAATAATCACAGTCTCAGTGGAATATATAGAGTCGAACAGGCAGAGATAGCCGGTCATGGACAGTTCCATACCTGGTGGCCCTACCACCAGGACATAGAAGCACTCGCCGACTTGAGAATCTACCTACAGCTATCTGATTTCCTCCTCACAGAACGGCTAGGCCATGGCGGATCGAGCACGATGAGATCGAATTGCGGGGCATTCTGGAGAAATAATTCGCGTTTGGATCTTATGGTGCCTAATAGAGCGTGTGACTGTTCTGGAATGAATGGATCCGCTGAAGTTGTTTCTCTGTCCTCCTCTGAGACGAGTGACGATGGCCGGTTCTTCCTTTTCTGTGATTGGGTGACACTTGCAACCTCCCGAATCGGTCCTGATTCATTTGTTTCCTGCTCACGAGTCACCCGTGGTAAACACCACGGCCCGGTGTAATTGGCCCTGATCTGCTCGAGAGCAGATTTGACTCTCTCCAGAGTCATCAGCTCAGCAATGGCGGCAGATGGCGACGCATATTTCGCCAGATCTTTCTTCGGCTCCGGGATCCGCCATGGTGTCTCTTTGGGGTGGGATGAGACAATGCGTCGTGTAATTGTCCCCCCGGGTAAGACCTGGGCTTCTTCCAGTGAACGTGGGATGTCAACGACGACCACGGTGCCGTCCGGGCTCTTGAATAACATACTAGAGTCCATGTTAGGTAGCATTTGCGAATGGCTATGGTTAGTTCACTGTACATATTAGTCATCTCTACCCTGAGGTGCCTACGTATTGGTACTTGTACATATGCGGCGGCTTTCTTTTGTGGGGCACTCGGCCTGCGGCATCTGTATACGATAATTCCACAAATTCGTATCGATGACGCAGTTTTGTGACGCTACATGTGCACTAAAGCTGCTTTAGGTGGTCACAACATGTAACGGCGAACTGATACTAAACCCTGCGTCTTAGATTGTCTTATAGTCTACTTGTACACACATATGTAAGAGATATTGATTGTGAATGGGAATGGAATTTTGTAGTATCTTTCGAGCACTAGATAGGATATTTACAACCTGCGGATTTAAAGTGACATCGTATGACGATTTAGTAAGGCGACAAGTCATTAACAATCAACACTGGTGCCTCTTACTTAGTATGACGCTTTACTCCCGGCAAGCTCTCCTGTTGTCCACCAATTACAGCAATGAATCAGGAGGCAACCCGAGGCCTTCTCCTGCCCAGTGTAGTAAAGTGGTAATGATGGTGCTGTGCCAAAGTGGACCAATAATTACAGTGTGTAGATGATCTACCCACTGTATCCATACCATGTACTTCTGTAAGTCTAATGGCTCACATCGCCCCACTCCCCGCGATTGATGAATCCTTCACTTCTTGATAGACGACTTAAGCCAGGCTTCGGCTAAAGCAATTTGAGAAAATCCAGATGACAATCTAATGGCGCTTGGGGCCATGTGTTTTTCATGCAAATCGAATTAGCCATGCCTTACTTGTTGTACAGCAAACATAATTAGAAAAAAAAAACAATAATCCCTGGGCAAGCACCAAGGACCTACACGCGCGCGTGAACGACAACCAATCATAGCGGCCATGTCCGGATCTGCGAGAGTCAACCTGGGATCTCAAGCGGACCGAGACATAATTTCCCAGGGGGCCTGCTACACGTTATGGCGCTATTGTGGAGCGCAACACTGACATCAACCTACAGGTCATCCCAGGTGAAGGGGCGCGCTAGCACAAATCTAGCTGGACTGTAACTGTTTCCAGGTTTTGAGTGGACGTGAATGAATCTCTTTGCGAAAGACTTAAACCGGGGATTTCCTTGGTTCGTTATTGAAACCTATGTATATATGTACACATGTTTTGTTTTACGTTGTCATTGTACATGTTCCACTCATCTTGATGCTAAATTCAATTCACTAAAACTTTCCCAATACCTCCCGTCTTGATCCAAACCGGCAATCCTTAACCATCAACCATGCATAATCCACCTATTTGGATATCTAACAGGTCGTGATTTCCGCGTATGGTTCAGGCACCTGCCAGTCTGAGAACCATCAACGCCTCAAATTCTTAGCTTCTCTCATACCTTTCTTGTACAACATACCTCATCGACCCGAGTATTTTAAATACCTATCCCCCCTCATTCTAGAACACCTGATCACCTCTTCCTATCCTCGCCGGTCCAGCTGGCTGGACAATACTTCCCATCATGGCGGACGCAGATGGTAGGTCACCACGCCTGTTCCCTCATCACTGAGCACACACACTGCATGCGCTATAGGCGGTCTCTTGCTGACAGCGATGTCTACAATAGGTGACTCTACCAAGGCCCTTAATGACCGAGGTATCAGTCTCGTGGGTTTCATTACCGCGCTCGCTACCTCGTTGGTAGTCTTCGGGATACAAACGGGCCTCTTCTTGTTATTGCGGAACAAGCTGGCTAGAATATTGTAGGCCCTTCTTCCCCGCATATAGACTGTCCACCCACGCTTCATTTGTATCAGTATTGACAAATATAACGTGATAGCAAACCGAAGACGTACCTTGTACCCGAACGCGAGCGAACTGAACCGCCCCCNTAGTAGTCCATGGGGCTTGCTTTTGTCGTTATTCCGGCTTCAAGATCGCGAGATCATCAACAAGTGCGGCCTTGACTCGTATTTCTTCCTCCGTTACCTACAGACTATGCTTATCATATTCATCCCTATGGCGACCATCATTATCCCTATCCTCGTGCCGATTAATTATGTCGATGGAAGGAGCCACGACTTTTCTACGAACAGCACGAACAGCACGGAACCTAAGGCCACGGACAACCAAAATAACACCATCAGTGGATTAGACACTCTAGCATGGGGAAACGTGAAAGATGAGAACTATCGACGATACTGGGCTCATCTCGTATTGGCTATACTCGTTGTTATATGGGTCTGTGGCGTCATCTTTGCCGAGCTAAGGGTTTACATCAAAGTGCGGCAGGACTGGCTTACCACTGCCGAACATCGTTTGCGTGCTTCAGCCACAACTGTGCTAGTCAGTGGTATTCCCGATAAGTGGCTTAGTGAGGAGGCGCTTAGAGGCCTATATGACGTATTTCCCGGCGGCATCCGGAATGTGTGGCTTACGCGGGATCTCACACACTTGTTGGACAAGATAAAAAGGAGAGACGAGGTCCACAAGCAGCTAGAGGAGGCTCAGACAGAACTGATCCGTATGGCGAAAAAGAAGCAACTGGAAAGGAGAGAAAAGGACGAGAAACAAGCACGCAAAGCTTCTAAATCACATCGCCCAACGAAAAACGAGAAGTTGGAGCGTCAAAAGCAAGAAGATGCAGCAGCAAAACAGCAGGCTGAGGAGGGTGAAGGCATCAGCAGCGGCGACCAGCACGATATACCTCACAATATTCACGATGCCGAAGAAGATATTCAGCATCACAGTACACACGATGATGCCCAGTTGAAGGGGGTAAAGTCTGGCTTTTCCAAGATCACGGGTGGCCTAGGAAAAGGAGTCGATGGGCTCTTTGGGGGTGCCAGGAACATTACACAGGGTATTGATGGTCAGATCGAGACTACCAATGGCTTTGTGGCGATAGCGGCACCACAGGGCGGATTGGTAGGCCGTCAGTCCACTGACCGGCGTGTGCGAATACTAGATGAGGAGTACGCGCCTAGGCCTTCTACTCAAGCATCGAGCCGCCGTAAGCTATCTGACGCCGAAGACAGAGTGATGGGTTCCTCTGCGACGCGGCCAAATCAACCTGGCAATATGTCATTAATCTCAGATGATGAGATGCTTACTAAGGAAAGTATTGAGTTGCGGCAGTTTGGAAATACGACACGCAAAGTCGAAAACCTTGACGAAATGTACAACTACGAAAAGGCCAGGTGGTACGAGTTTTGGAAGCCCCCAGCAGGTGGATTCGCCTCGCCTGTTCCCCAGGGATATGAGGATAACGAATTTCCCTTTGGAAAAAAGAAGACATTCGGCCAGGTGCTCAAGAGTGCCATCCCATTTATAGGGGGAGAGGAAATTGCACCAGTTGAATATTCAAAAGCCTATAACGATGAGGACGCCGAGGATCGAGACGGCACGGCCGAATGGGAGAAATGGGTTAAAAGGTCTAAGCGACCTACCCATCGAGTTGCTAATTTTGAGTGGACGCCGGGTTGGCTCCCGGGATTGCCATTTGTGAACAAGAAAGTTGACACGATCTACTGGTGCAGGAAAGAATTAGCACGCCTCAACCATGAGATTGAAGTAGACCAGGAGAACCCTGAGCGATACCCACTCATGAAGTCTGCCTTCATTCAGTTCAACCACCAAGTTGCAGCGCATATGGCCTGTCAAAGCGTCACTCATCACGTTCCAAAGCATATGGCCCCTCGGGTTGTAGAAATATCACCCAATGATGTGATCTGGGACAACATGGCTATAAGCTGGTGGTCGGAATGGTTGCGAACCGCTATAGTAGTAGCCATCGTCGCCGGGATGATCATCCTGTGGGCGTTTCCCGTCGCTTTTACAGGGTCGATTTCCCAAATCAACAGTTTGATCAACACCTTTCCTTGGTTAGGGTTTCTTGCCAAGAACCCAACCGTGTGGAAGGTAGCCTCAGCCGTCGCTGGTGTCTTACCAGCTATCCTGTTAGCACTCTTGCTTTGGTTGGTGCCGGTTGTCATGGACTTCTTGGCTGGCTTTAAGGGGGCTAAGACAGGAACCCAGAAGACTGAAGCTGTGCAGCAATTCTATTTTGCCTTTCTCTTTGTCCAAGTCTTCCTCATCGTCTCGCTATCCTCTGGTGCCGTGGCTATTCTCGACAAGGTCTTGAATGACCCGACGAGCATCACCGACACATTAGCGACAAAGCTCCCTTCGGCAGCGAACTACTTCTTCTCATACATGATTCTTCAAGCACTTAGTGCGAGTTCGGGTACTCTCCTACAGATCGGAGCACTTATCAACTGGTACCTTGTCTCGAGGATTTTCAATAGCACGGCGCGGAATAAGTGGACAACGAACACGACTCTACCTAGTGTGAAGTGGGGGAGCTATTTCCCAGTCTATACCAATTTTGCTTGCATTGCGCTTGTTTATTCCGTCATCGCGCCGATCATTTCGATCTTTGCTATCATCACATTCAGTCTACTCTGGATTGCAAATAAATATAGCATGATCTACGTTAACCGCCTCTCCATTGACACCGGTGGTGTACTTTACCCCCGAGCTCTCAACCAGACGTTCACGGGTCTATACGTCATGGAGATTGCACTTATCGGCCTTTTCTTTATTCAACGGGACGGGAAAGGCGCTTATGCTTGCACATCTCAAGCTGTCATTATGATCGTAGTAACAATTCTAACTGCCCTATACCAGTTACTACTGAATATGTCATTTGGGCCGATGTTCCGATATCTTCCCATCACTTTCGAAGATGAGGCGGTGCTCCGTGATGAAGCGTTTCAACGGGCCCAGGACCGTCGCCTAGGGCTAGTTGACGAAGATGAGGTAAAGTCATTTGACGAAGACCTGCCACTTCACCACAGTGGAGATGGTTCATCTGATGCCCAGGAGAAAGAGACCCATGGCAACAAACTCACCAACTTCAAGCCCGTTAGGGGGATCGCAACTGCCGGGGCATGGGCGGTGCGTGGCGGCAAGACTACATACAACCAGACGTTGGGGAGAGCAGAGAAAGGCATAAAAAATGCCGCCAAGTTCCGAAATGAACGCAAGCAGAAAGATCTAGAAGCGCAGAGAGCCATAGGTGAGGCTCTCTATGGTGGATTCCATGATGAAATAGAGGATTTGACGCCGGAGGAGCGAGATGTGCTCGTCCGCCGAGCGTTTGTGCATTCCGCGCTTCGGGCGCGGCGGCCAATGTTATGGATTCCACGCGATGATCTAGGCATCAGTGACGACGAGATCAAACGTACGCGAGAGTTCAGTGAGCACATATGGATATCCAATGAGGGCACGGCCCTGGACAGCAAGGTGCGCGTGGTCTATGGACGGGCTCCACCCGACTTTTCAGAACTAGACATCATTCAACTATAGAGTATTTCGTGCAGGCACACGAAGCTATACCCAACCAGTATGACTACAGGGTGCATTTCTTCTTTCAATTACATACCTAGAGGGCTACGAAGAGAACTACGAAGAGCGGGGAGCGGAGTTGGGATACCCATGTTGCATTGCAATGATTAGAACCTTACGACATCATGAAGATAGAGAACACATGAAATGAATACGAGTTAATATAATTGATTTTGATTTTGTGTGCTTTAGTCGCCTACTAATCTAGTCACGGATATAATTGGGATCCCTGGGGCTTTTCTATTATATTTTCCAAGCTCGCAATTAGCTCACCAGACTTGCCTACCTTCAAGATAGAGCAAAATGACACTGCTTACGGTATACCAAATTTTAGAGATGCCAGGAGAATTTAGCCAAAGTCCGAGCTGTTACGTATAAAGTAAGTTGTTTTGCTTCAGCTAGCAACCATATACCCATTACCTCAAAGTCTACAGTTCTGTAATGCGTGTCGATTCCAAGCTTCTGTCCTGCGGGGTTTTCTGCAAGTGTGCTAGAAATGCCCATCTTCCAACTGACTTCCATCTTTTTCTTTTCCATTCATTCGCTTTTGTAGGGAAGAATTCTAATGTCTTATAAATTAATCCATCGCACGTGAAGACCACGAAGACTCTATCGTCGGCATCGAATCACGTGATAGCTTCAATTGTCGCCTCTACATCTTTCAGATTCTCCAGGAAACCGGGATCTAAACCTAGGTATGGCAAGGTATAGGAGCCGCCGGGATAGATTTTGAGAAGTTCATCTCTGGGACAGGTCGAGCAATGATATTAGGGATGTCAATGATATCTGGTAATGGGAGGTATTTTGTAGGTGTAATTTCACCTCCTAAGTGCACGGTGTTAGCAGTGAGGAAGATGAAGGTCTCTGGATTAGCTGAGGTAGGTGCCATTCGACATCAATGTGGTCTAGATAACAGATATGTTTGGTGGAAGTACCGGACTACCCGGAGGGTCGGTCGAGAAGGAGTCAGCCGCATACAGCCGGAAACCTGCCCTCTTACTATAGATTTCCAGCTATATATACTTGGGGAGGCGGGTCTTGTGTGAGGGATCTATCAATATATGCACTTATGTACGACACCTAGGCGTGTTCGAGTCACCCCTTACAAGCCGTACCCCGCTTTTGAGAGGAAGAGCATTATGATATGTGATGATAGTAAGTAGCCCATACGTAATTGTCTCTAATTATTTGACTGTTTGTGTTAGCCCCAGCAAGACTACAGTTCATGCTCTCGAGACTCACGCCCTCATCCTTACCGTTCCTTGTCTAGAAATCCTAGCAAGGTTAAGTCGAGTGCTTATTGTGAGCAGGTTGATCAACAATGGATAACGCTCAAAGCAAAAGTCATTCGGATGACAAGCCGCCCGAAGAGGTCAACGTGATTATCAGCGGCGGTGGAGTGTGTATTCATCATCTTGAGCCCTCCGATCATCTCTCTACCGCCCCGTTCTTGCTTGTGGAATATACCTGTTTTTATATGGTAACTGCTAACCTTGGAATCAATAATTCAGCCCTGGGGTCCTGGTACACCATGGCCACCAATGCCCGTTAATTCGTCGTGGCTTATTGCCAACGCGATGCCGCGAGTGATCTTTCGTGGCAATGGGCTACCAAATATCCGACTCGTGCTGTATCCGGAACCAGTTCCATCATCCTGGAACTGGATTCGTAAAATGACACCCAAATTCTGGGACGGTTCCAAGAAAACCTTCGACGTATACTGTGATAATGGTGAAAGCCCCGACCTCCCAGTCACTGCTATCCTGCACATGGGTATGCTCGATCAACCCGGTGTGTCGTTCCGGCTCGAGAAAAATGGGTACAAAAAGGGGTACAAGTTGCCAGATATTGACGGTCGGGAGCCCGATGACGATGATCTCAATGGTGGTGGGATGTGGGAAGATGTTCCGGATATGCTGTCCACGGATTTGGACGTAAAGTTCATCCATGAGAAGGTTACGGGCAATATTGAGGTATGCCGGCCCTGGGGTGTGCTCAAAAGATATCGAATGACATTGACATTAACAGGGAGCCAATATCGATATCGCAGAAGATCACGAACGCTTTCTGTGCGGCTATGAATACTTTACTTCGCTAGTCGCTGCGTATAAGCGGAAAGAGAAGAGAAACCTTCTCTTCCTGCACACGCCAATTGAGCATGACAGTAAAGACATTGAACATGGCGTACGGATTGTAGTCAAGATTGTTGAGTCCATGATTGAGGATATTGAGCGGCAGAGGAGCCTATCTGACGTACCGTTCTCTAAATAATTACTAGCCAGAGCAGTTCACTTATGACCATTCTCATTACGGCCACCTGCGCAATAACATACCCCATGACTCCGTCCGAGTAGGAAGTTATGCCGATATGACATTTCTGACTTGGAAGTGGTGGAGTATTGGACCTGGTAGACTGATTTGAGCCCATCACAGCAGAGCAATATTGATCGTTCTAAGCCTCGGCGAACCATGTGGTATAGCTATCTTTTAAACAAGCTTTGCAGACAAAACTTGGAATGAAATCGATTTTCGGTAGAGTGGCTGAAAGCTTTGTGCTGGTATCAAAAGCCTCTCACCTGTGACTATAGACCAGCAACTTCGGATCTTAAGGCATTCATTTCGACAGATGAACCCTGTAAGTGGTAAAGATCCAGCAACTATTCAGAGCCAGAGTTCGTTTACCTATTGCACCACCACCCCACCACTCCTGAGCTGATGCAGTTGGGGTTCTAACACCAGCCAGTTAATCATGAACATGCCTTACAGTACAGACTGCTGCATACTTGGCAGCAGTAGTGTTCACGGCCTATACACAATAGACAACACGCGCTAGAGCAACAACATCGGTTGGATTTCGCATTTGGAGTTTCCTTTCATGGATTTTTATTATCCGAAATGATAATTACTGACGCCGCCTTCTAGCGAATATGTTTGTAAGTCGATGTTTACAACAAGCTTGCTATTATAGATAGGGTTTGTTCCACTATCTAGGAAAGCGGAGTAGATGTGGAGATTGAGGTTGCTGCCGAAAAAGGGTTGGAATAGACTAGTCTAGGCCTATTCTACGGATAAGGTAGAAGCTCGGTCCCTAACAGGGTTAGATAATGGGTTTCACTTTAGCTCATTCCTAGCCTAGAAGTAGCTATGTTTAGGTAGTTATACTCTAGGTAGACTACTATAGCGCACCTAGCTAGAACATACCTACTGTATAGTCTAGGTCCCCTTATTATCTTCGTTAGTCAGATAGTACTTAGGCCACCTCCTTCTTTACACCTTGCATGTGCCTACATTCCTCTGCTTAGGAATAAGAGGAAACAGGAGAGAACAGTTGATACCACCATTGTCAACCTGAGTCCTTATGATATCTCTATTTCAAGGGAAAATTCGACAATATTCGCCTATCTATTGTTATTGACTACCACACACCTTGTAAGCCGACATTCTCTCTCGGCCAACCGTTCATAGCTCGATCGCATCCTTGATCTGCATCAGCATCAGCATGAGAGTCAGTGCCTGATTACTGCGCCTTTATTGTGTTATATAATCAGCCCTATATATCTTAACTTTCTATTATTTGGTTCCGCGGTACTACGTACCCATTACGCTCGTTAAACTTTGTGCCACACTCAATTACCAGCTCCTACCGCATCATCTTGGCCATCGAGACCCGGACGAACTGATCTTAACTCCGATCCTCCCACGGTTCCAAGAGCAACCACTGAAGCGCCGAAACTAAACTTCGAATAGAAAGTGTCCTTTCATACTTAGGCGGCATCACTTCCTTGGGCACTTGAGAAATCCCCTGTCCACGCGCTACTTGTAGAAACTCGTAGTGTGATAGGCGTGGTGCTTGGGCCAGGGACCTTCCAAGATAGCTCTTTGAATGTTGTCGTAATACAACCTCAAAAGGCACCTAGTAGCAACATGGCGAGAATCATGCGAAACGGCCTAGGATGGCTATTGTCTTCTCTCGTCCTCTCCCAAGTGCAAGCATTCTACATCCCAGGTAAGTCCAAGTCTGCCCTTGTAAAGATGAACTTCTTAGTCGAAGAAAACAAGAGGCTTACCACCACGGCGTGGTCTAGGATGGTCAATCAAAAGTTATAAAGAGGGCGAACATATCCCATTGATGGTTAACAAAGCCTACTCCGATAATACCCAGCTACAATATGCGTATTACGATCTCCCCTTCGTCTGCCCTCCGGCTGGCAAATCCCATGCCTCAGGTCTGCTGAGTGGCCAGAGCATATCACTCAACCTCGGCGAAGTCCTCCGCGGGGACCGTATTAAGATTTCCGACATCGATTTGACGGTCGGCCACGATAACGAGTGCAGTTTCCTGTGCGACCAGCAAGTGACAAGACGAGATATGAGACGTGCCAAAGAGCTGGTCAAGGACGGCTACGTAGTAGAGTGGATCGTAGACAACTTACCAGGTGCCACGAGTTTCGTCACGGTCGACAAGTCGCGCAAATACTACGCTGCCGGCTTCAAGCTAGGCTTTACCAAGTTCGACTCAAGCACCGGCAAACCCCGTTATTTCCTAAATAACCATCATACCATCGTTATCCGTTACCGAACGGCGCCGGGACGTGCTGGTGAGGCTGGCGGCAAGGTCGTTGTGGGCTTCGAGGTCTATACCAAGAGCATTGGCCCAAACAACAAGCGAGAGAACGGTTGCCCAGTCGAACTACAGGAAATCGACGATAACTTCGAATTATACATGCCTCCGAACAATACCGACGGCCTCTCGACACAAGAACAGCACACGGACAATCACTACGATCATCTGGACGAAGGCGACGATGACGACACGATCACTATTCCATATTCTTACTCAGTCTACTTCCGTGAAGATAATTCGATTGAGTGGGACAGGCGCTGGGATTTGTATTTCGTGAACCAGGAAGAGGGTTCAAGGATCCACTGGCTCGCCATCCTCAACTCTCTGATTATCTGTGGCCTGTTGAGCGGAATCGTCATCATGATTCTATCCAAGACAATCCGAACCGACATCAAGGGGTACAAAGAAGGAACCGTGGAAACGGGCCGGAAATTGATGCCCGGGCCTCGTCCGCGTCCCCCCAAATCAGAGAAACAAGGCCTTGGTCTTCTCGAGCAGGAGAATGAAACGGATAACCAAGGCGACGAAGCATCCGACGATGAAGCTCTTGAAGATGTTACAGGCTGGAAATTACTGCACGGAGATGTCTTCCGAAGACCGCAGTATGGGCATTTGCTTGCGCCCCTTGTTGGTTCAGGCACGCAGGTCTTGTTCATGGCCATCGGCTTGATTTCTCTCAGCGCCATCGGGATCCTAAACCCCAGTTTCCGGGGCGGGTTTCTCAGTTTCGGATGCGGCCTCTTCGTGTTTGCTGGTGTTTTTTCGGGCTACTTCTCCGCCAAGGTGTACAAGGGCTTCGGCGGCGTCAACTTCGGCAAGAATGCGCTCATTACAGCATGTTTCTTTCCGGGCCTCCTCTTCGCACTCGTCTTCATACTGAACCTGTTTGTATGGGCGCAGGCGTCGAGCACCGCCATCCCATTTGGTACACTCCTCGCGATTGCTGTGCTTTGGCTCGGCATCCAGGTGCCGCTCGTATATCTTGGTTCCTGGTATGGTTATGCCCGCACTGGCGCATGGGAAAACCCGACCAAGACGTCCAGCATCGCTCGCCAAGTGCCGCAGCAGGCTTGGTATATCAAAAGCTTGCAGTCGATACTGTTTGCTGGCTTGGTTCCTTTCACTGTTATCTTCATCGAGCTTCTGTTTGTCTTCCAGTCCGTATGGCAGGATAAGAGCGGTTATTACTACGTCTTTGGCTTCCTCAGCGTCGTGTCTCTCATTCTCATCGTAACAGTTGCCGAGGTCACCATTGTCACAATTTACGTACAATTATGCTCCGAGAATTACCACTGGTGGTGGCAGTCATTCGCCGTCGGTGGCGGGAGTGCCCTCTGGGTATTCCTTTACAGCATCTGGTACTACTTCTTCAAACTACACATTACGGGCTTCGTCAGCTCCATGCTGTTCTTTGTGTATAGCTTCATGGCCTGCTGTGTTTACGGCTTGCTTACGGGAACCGTCGGTTTCCTTGCCGCCTATGCTTTCATTCGGAAGTTATATGCGTAAGTTTCCTTTCTTTTAGTTTAAAACAGATATCCATTGACACGTACCTCTCGAGTTTGTGCTAATCCTTTATCTTGGCAGTGCTATCAAAGTAGATTAACGTTTCCCCTGAACGGGGACTAGTCACATACTCTATTCTAGTACTCTTGAATAACATAACACTTTTCCGTGTCTTCTTTCAGCGGTAGGTCCTAGCATCGATTCGGCGCATAAGGGTCCTTTGGGTGAGCTTTGAATTTGGCGTTTTAAGGGATCGGCTTTGCCTTGGCTTCACGAATATATGCCGATATACGTCAGATGGGAAGTAGGGGAGTAGGGGAGTCAAGGGAGAGAGAGGCAGTTAGGCGCCTAATGCACTCCTTATCTTGTTAATATAGCACGCAGTTGATAGCTCTATCACCAGCACCACTCGTAGATACAGCCATTGCGAGCAATTCAAATGCTAGCTCGATTTTTGCATGAATATTTCGTGGTGATCTCGTTATTGTAATGCGTGTCTGTCGGGCTTAGATATACGATAGCTCTTATTATCATTTAATACCCCTTTTCCATATGTAATATATATCTCCTTTCTGTACGATGTAGTGTCAGATGACGCTTTCCACCGCTCCCAATCCATGCCAACCTACTTCAACGAGATGGACGAACTTAAAACTGAGCAGGGGAGTGTAAAGACCGTTGTGCACATTAATATTTCCGTTGCAACTAGTATCCAGTTCGTTTGTACATGGTGAATTCAATACGTGATGCGTAATGCGTGATCTATTCATGTCTTGATAGTGTATGCCCATCTCTAAATCTAGCAACAAGCTCAACCTCAACCGTCGTGAATCGCGTGAGGCCAGGCCAGGGTATTCTCCAGTCGCCATGCGATGCCATCATAGTATTTCCAAACGACGCGAACAAAAAAAAAAGCCCCAAGGATGGGCCTCCCTAGTGAGAGAGAAAACACCAGTAACGCCAACAATGCAAAGCACAACAAAAAGGTGGATAGATAGATACAAGAAGTAGAGGGTCTGCGGGAAGAACCCGCCTACCTCATATACGAGAGGGAGCCGGGACCGCCATCCCGTGTTATATTCCCAGCATAGTCTTCGTGCGCTCGTATGTGTAGAAGCTGACGGCAGCCATGGGGATGATCTTGACGTAGCCGATGGTCAGGCCAACGAAGAAGCCCGGAAAGCCGCGCTCCCTGAAGATCATGCCGGCAGTCTCGGCGATGCGCAGGCGGCGGCCATCGCCGACGGCGCCGGCGACCTGCATGCGGCGGCGGATGACCTCGAGGGGGTATGACATGGT
>JAPESX010000940.1:0-12807 GCA_029590615.1 Nemania bipapillata
GAGCCATGTGCCTAGTCCTCCTGCAGTCCGTCCCGCCAATTCTCCTGACTATGGTGTTCACATCGACAAGGCTACATCGTACGTCTGATCCTGTGCGTGGGGCGGTTATAAGCAGTCACTGATGGAGTACTTATAGGACATACACCCCCGTACCTAAGCGAGTTATGGATGGCAGTGAGGATACCGAAATCCTTCCTGCTGCTGTTCTGTCCGGCGCACCTATCGAGCTTCAGGCGAGAACTGTTCGGTATGTGTTGCGAAACCTGGTCATGATCTCATTTCACTTCAACGCTCTAAACAAGAATGTAGCATCTATCAACCATCCAAGCCTGCTACGCAGTCCGGGACCTGGGGCGCCCACCACTGGCGGATGGATTGGGATATTCTACCCAAGGGACATAGATGGGAGAACCCGTTGATGGGATGGCAGTCATCTGGCGACTTCATGCAAGGCACCAGACTTGAATTCAAATCCAAGGATGAAGCCATTCGCTTTGCCGAAAAGCAGGGTTACGAGTACTTTGTCCAGGAGCCCAACACGAGGGCCTTCACACCTAAGGCATATGCCAATAACTTCTTATATACACCAAAGAAGCTAAAGCTAGTTCGTGCAAAATAGACATAAGGCAGGATTGCTTGCAAGACTACGCATAGTTGTACATATATTTAGACAGTGGTATCTTAAGAAACATCATGAAATTCATTGATCGCGTCCCATCATCAGCAGAACGTTGCGAAATGAATCAGCCCCTCCGATACTCTTTATTGGATTCCTTCCAGGTCGAATGCTCAGATGCAGGTGATTCACCCGTCCATCTTTAGACGTGCTTTCATCGCCGTTCAAATTCGTGCCTTCAAGCTTCGCACGATACCTAACAAAAATTCTAGTGTCGGTTAGACAACACGACTATACCCATTTGATGCCCTCATCGTCATTCTCTGAGAAGGGGCACACGCTCAGGACTCGTTGCGGAAATATTCGCCAACCTGAAACATATCACCCGGTTATCTTGAGGCTCCGAATATGGTAATAGCCCAGAAGCTCCGGAGCAGCTACATCGTTCGGATACGTCTGGGTATCATTCAGACAAACCTCCCGAGATAATGTTTGCCATTTGTGTCATCCACATCTTAACAATGCGTATTAGGTGGTTATCATTGGCTCGTGGCCATTCTGAATAGCATCATGTCGATCGGCATCATCGCCATCAAGACCCAGCTCAATAGTTTCAGGCAGATCTTTTTTACCCTCTTTACGTGTAACTTCTTCACTCCAGACTCTCATTTGCACGAGCTGCCGGATGGCTGTTTCTTTGCGCTGGTTTTGATACTCGAGAATCGCTTGATTCACCTGGTCAGCAACATCCCTCCTCAGACTAGGTTGTAATAGAGCTGCCAGAGATGGATCTAAATTGTCGTCCTGGGGAAAGACAAGAAGGGACATTGTCTTCTCCAGGTCTTCAAGGAACTCCGGTTTCGTCGTCGCCTTAGGACCCAGTTTATTTTGCGCAAATTTTAAAGCGACTGAAATATCACGATCGGAACTGTTGTTACATTCTCGGATTAACTCCACCAGCTGTAGGCGCAGTAAGGCAAATAATAATGAGTCATCATTATCTAGTATCTTTGAAATAATTAGCCCGACGTACACGAGAAATGAGGGATAGTGACGTGTTGTACGAAATACAAAATGCTCATGCGGAAGTGGTTGTTTCTCATCAGTGATCCGAGGACCGATATGAGTGGTGCATGAAAAACTCGTGTTCTAATCATAGCAAACAAAGGAGGTAAGCAATAAGGACCAGACCTACCGCTGGGTATATTTCATTCAGCGCCTCCAAAGCATTTTCAATTTCTCCCCTATGTATATATTTTTGAATGCGCACTCGCTGCTGAATCGCCGATGTGGGTTGTTGAGGCTGGAGGTTGGCCTCAGAGGAGAACTTGGCCGCGGCGTTAGGATATCCAGCGACCGTAAGGTAATCTAGGATAAGAGCATTTATGTCGCTTTGCGATAATGCGATTAGCCACACGTTCCTCTCTGTAGGGATAACAGCAATAAGGAAGGTTCAATAGCTATAATCAGAATAAAAGAAGATAAAAATCGATCTCCGCATAGAGTGCTCAGAGAGATTCCCATTGATTATTTGTTGCATCATGAAAAGCAAATCTCTGGGGTCGACAAGGAACGGCTCGTATTTACCTCTTTGGCGTCTTCACTTCCTCGACTTGCCGTGTGAAGCCATGTTTCACCGGCGTTGCGGTGGATGTTGACGAGGTCTACGCAGGTCTGAAATTAGCACAAGGTATTTACCATGGACGCCTAGGAAGACTAGATTGACGCACCATCGTGTCAACAAAAGATACCAGTTTGGCGGAAACTAACATCCGGACGGGGTCAATAATACGGAGGGATGAAAAAGGGAAGGGAGGAAGATATTGTTTGAGGGATCGAGGTTGGAATCCCAAGGTTGGTGCATAGCCTATAGAATCTTCCCTCAAGATCTATGAAGGAGATGCAGGAGGGAAAAGACGGAGCTGGTACGTCGAATTAGGTGGTTGTGGGAAGAAAGAGCAATTAGTTTGCATATGATGGTCCAAGCTCCTTGCATATGGCAAGTATATAAGTCCAGAAGGTACCTACGTAATGTGGGTACTTCTACGGAAATAGTGCCTACCCATGTACTAAATGTCTTCTAGTCACGTGAACCTTTCAGTATCATGTTCTATGTACCTAAGTATCAAGGGGTGTTACAGAGTAGGTACATGTAGGGGGATGCTATGGAGGAGTGTGACCCAGGTAACCAACTTCAATATCATGGTCAAATACGATCAGGTCAATGCATCTTAGATACATTACATCAAGATCGTTTACTTTTGCATTCTATCCTCCAAGGGATCCAATTAACGTACCTATATACCTATTCTGTACTAACTGCCCTATTCCGTGCGGTGATGCAACCAAGTTTGTATAACACTGTTGTTTCCAACAACACGATAATCCCATGGCATGGCATGGGGTCAGTGTATATGTTCCTTTAGCATTGAGACAGGTAGAATATCAGGGGATGCAAGCAGCCGAATTCAAGCCATTTTCTAAGCCGAGATGTTTCTTTGGGTATGAAGATATCAGAGGTCGGCAAAGCTAGGTAATCGCGCCGTTCAAGCCATATGTATCCATCCGTCTAGTATGAGAGACAATAACGAGGCCATTATGATAAGGATTGTATAAAATCGGATAGAGCTTATTTCAAGCCGTAGAATATGCAAGATACACTGACCTTAGCCATATTGCTAGAGTAGCTCGAGCTATGGGGGTAGAGCTTATCATAGACCCTATATTAACCCGTTGATACTTTTCTAAACAGTTATAGATGATAAGTAGCTTGTCCCATATGAGGAACAAGACACGAGTTCGTGCCACTCAAGCATTCCGAGAATAAATCCAAAGACTCGACAGATCGCGTGACAGGTGTTAATATAAGTGCTTAGATGCAGAACATACGTTTAATGTGAAGTCCTGGTAAGGAGTAATTGAGGGCAGTTCGATTTCATACTAGACAACAGACCAAGGATCTTCATAATGTAGATATTGACTAAACTGGTTGGGAAAACCGGGTAGGACTCGTCATTTTCTTAATAAGCATCGCGTTCTTGAGAAGAGTAGTCGCTAGAAACTATCAGGAAAATCGACACTGAAAAACGAAGTGTGGCCATTAGGATAGGGATGATCAGATAACTCACTTACCAACCCTCTCCACAAGTCGTCCTAGCGGTTTCGTAAGATAAAATATGAGGTCCATCAATTTGAGGATCGAAGATAGGGGTGCTGAGTTTTTTTTTCTTTTTTTTTTGATAGTTCCGNCCATGTATGTGCATTACCCATCGCTTGCTCTGTCCAAATCACAATGAATTTTTCCAATTTGCGATAATGGAGAAATATCGCCGATATTTGGAATGAAGATGATCGGCTTTACCCAGACGAAGGGGGATAAATAATTGAGAATTGCAGAATCCGGTATTCTGCTAGAAACTGGGTTAGATGACAAAACGACAAGGATAGCCGGCTATATTCCACCTAGCTTCTCTTTGACCTGGTTAGTCAGATATAGATGTGAGTGTTCGTCGCATCCAGGTTTCTTCCCCCGCAGATTCCATGATACCAATGATACGAGGTATATGTAATCTACGTTGGAATCTTTTGATGAAACGGACAGGCTATCGCATCCCTTGTGTCGCGCTTGTTTGGGGCTCCTTGTTTGGGGCATTGTCAGATCTCGAGAGATCGACCAATCATAAGCACAGCGCCGAGCGACTTTTGGTTTTGAATGATTCCTAAGGCTCTACCACTCAATTTAATTCATTATTGGGGTTTAGGGCAGAGTCATCTTCATTTCCCGATTCGGAAATGTAGATTACAACAGCTCGAGCCAATCCCTTCACAGTGTTAGATGTGCCGCCTATTATGTGGTACAAGCGTATGAGGGTATTATGATGGATCAAATTTTCAGACATCATGGAAACTCATGGGTTGCATACTCGCGATGACACCTTGAGAAGTATATAACACCCGGTGATGATCGCACGTTCTTCTAGTGTGTATCTCTATCAAAATCCTCAGAACTACTCAGACCTACTCAGATTGCATCTTCAGTTGATGTTCAAAATAAACCGAGCATTTACTTTATATCATCCCTTCATCTTAATAAGAACATAAACATGATTACAGCTCGGCATCTCGCAACGGCGGTGTTGTTGGCCCAAGGCATAGCAGGCAGTGTCATCGGACGACATCAACCGACCCCAGAGAAAGATACCTGTTTAGAGACCGGAACAGCTGTCTATCTCATCTCCAACGACAGCCCTAATACCATAATCGCACTACCTATCGGCGAAGATGGCACCCTCTCTGCAGGCACTATCACCCCGTCCGGAGGCAACGGATCCGTATCATTCGCCCACAAGGTGGGTGTACCGGCGGCACCAGACGGTCTCGTGAGCCAGTCTTCTATCACAATTGCCGGCCAGGTGAGTTATTATGTCATCCAGAACAGAAACGAGAACTCGAAGCTAATAGCAAATGTCAATCTATAGCACCTATTCGCCGTAAACGCCGGTAGCAACACAGTGAGCATGTTCACCATTTCATCTAAGGACCCTCTGAGCTTGACGCCGGTGGGCTCTCCCGCTTCGGTCCCCGGCGAATTCCCCAACACCGTCGCCGCCTCGACTAAGAACTCGCTCGCCTGTGTCGGCATGAGTGGCGCCGTAGCCGGTATCTCGTGCGCCCCCTTCTCGGCCAAGACAGGTCTTGGACGCATGGACACCCTCCGCGGTGTCGCCCTTGATCAGACGACGCCGCCGGTCGGTCCTACTGACACCATCGCTCACGCCTTCTTCTCCGAAGACGAGTCCACCCTCCTGACGATGGTGAAAGGCGACCCCGACACCAACAAGACTGGTTTCGTCTCCATGCTTCCCATCAGCCAAAAGGCATCTTGCCGGAAAGGCGCGCCTGCTGTCTTTGCTGCTGCGCAGAAGGACATGCGATCGACGCCCAGCGGCACAGGTGTCCTCTTCGGATCGCAGGTCATCCCAGGGACAGACACGGTTTTCGCCTCGGACGCCTCCTTCGGCGCCGTCGTCCTGAAGGTCGATCTCAAGGCAGGCAAAGCTACGACTCTCTCCGCGCAGAAGATCGACGGACAGAGCGCGACGTGCTGGTCTGCGTTCGTGCCGGCCACCAACACAGTCTTCGTCTCTGACGTCTCCGTGCCGCGACTCGTTGAGATGAGTCCCAAGAACGCGAGTATCATCTCCATAACGGAGCTGGCTGATACGGGCGCCTCGGGCTTCATCGATCTCAAGGCCTCGGGAGCGTTCCTCTACGCCCTGGCACCTGGAAACGGCACCGTTGACCCCATGATCCTCGTATTGGACATCTCTGGTGGCCCGGCGACCGCGAAGCCGATCCAGATGTTTGACCTGAAAGGGATGGCTGGTGTTAACGCACAAGGGATGGCCATTCTATGAGATGTTTGGCAGTAGTGGTAATAAACAGATTAAAAATAAAGTATAGACATATGATCACGCTACAAGAATCGTAGTATATGTATATAGATCATAATTATAAAATAAATGCGACAATGAACGATAAGATCAAATAATATGCGTGCACCAGGCTTCCAATGGAGCGTTCCGCAACGGCATATAGTGCTCATCCAGGCTGATAAGGCCTACATTCACCCCCTGTAGCGCCTCAAACATATGTAGGTATATATGTATATAGGCTGCATCGCATTTTGGAACTACGCAATTGCGCAAATGCGGATGGATACTTTTTAAAAAGCCCTACTGGTCATGGCAGATATGAAACGAGAATCATCCCAAGTTTTCCCGAAGTTTTCCAATCCGTTAGATAATCAAAATAGATGTACTGTGCCATCATGGATCAAATACCCTTCCATATTACGAGGAATTTTCCCCCTGGAGAAATAAGTGCTGGCAGCGCACATTATTGCACATGCTGCGAGCCAGCAAAGGCAAGAATCCTTGGTTCTACCTACCTCGCTCAATGGGCTAATCGTGACACTGGACACAAGGCATTCTTTCGCATAGAGAGCTTAAAGTACATATATGCACTATAATGTTCAGTCAGCAAGCTAGAAGATTTAGCTAATATAATAAACATCTGGGGACTCACAGGCGGCATCTGTATTCTAAAAAAAGCGCAGAGTGCACATGTTCAAGATGCGCTGAAATATATTCTCACGTTGAGAATGTCGAAAAGTAAGTATAAACTCTCTCAGGTTACATACCTCATCCGTACCGAACTTTGAGAAAGTGAGTACGAGACGAAAACTCAGGAAGATGGCAGGCAAGGAGAGACGGCCTTCCTAGAGAAGCCTCCCATAAGGCTGCCTCCGCTTGCCAAATACTTTGAGATATTCCCAGGCGATAGTGTCCCTCTGATAGAACGCTATCCTCTGGAAACCAGCACCTTATCTGTCGAGGTTTCTCAGAAGACCGAATATTGGCAAACGGATGAGCTATACAACTCGTTGCTCAGTATCATTCAGAGAGGGGTTTCGAACGAGAGAAAGGTGGACGAGGTTTTGGTTCTGCTAGCCAAGTTAGAACTTTCCCCCGATCTAAAATCAAACGACACGGGAAAGGAATTACGGGAGGGATATACCAACAAGCCCTCCACTTTAAACAAATATTTCCAAAACACCACCAAGCCTTCCAACTCTCCGACCTTGGCAAACTCTGATTTGAGCTCCAATTCACCGCCTGCCGGCTCTACCACAAGTGCTTTACTACCCAATATTCGCAGGATCTCTGCGTTAAAGCTTGGCCAAAACCTAGATCAAGGAAACGTCTCCATTTGACCCAGTGTAGAGGACAAACAGCAAAACCTCAACGATGGTCCAAGAGAATCATCATCAGACCTGTCTGTTCCGGTGGATGAATCCGTCTGTTCTTCCGAAATAGTAGATGTTATAAATGCTTCAGAACTGATACTCGGGGCCAAAGCAAATGCTATTTTTAGCAAGTTGCAGAAATACTTCAACACACTGATAGACTCTCGACTAGGCATTACTCAATGTCCAAGTGGCCAAGCGGCTAGTGATTCCGACCCTTTCGGTCCCCCATCAAACCCTGGAAATTATGGAGGCCACTCCTCAGGTGGGTTGGGAAATAAAAGAAGCATTGGAGCCGAAGGCCAGGGTGACGGTCACTCTTCACCGCCAGGGGATGGAGATGGAAACGATAATCCATCGAAGAGAGTCAAAATACAAGAGTCTCCAAAACGGAAGATTGCCTGCCCCTTTATGAAGCGACACCCAACACAATTCTCCACCTGGAGGACATGCGTCGGGCCCGGATTTGAGAGCGTGAATAGGATGAAGTATGTTGGTCTTCGCAGTGATCCGACGATAGTTTCTTGTCGCTGACAATACTCTAATAACTAAGAGAGCACTTAAAAAGACGGCACTTCAAAACGTACTGTTGTGCAAGGTGCGGCCAGCAATTCCTAACCAACCGTCTCCTCCAAGACCATACACGTGCCGAGGAGCCCTGCGCACTGATAGAGATTCCCATCGCGGCTGGTTTCATGACGCAAATCCAATGGGATGAGATCAATGGAAAGAGGGCCTCGAGCAGCACCAGCTTACAAGAGAGGTGGAAAGACATTTACCTCACTCTCTTCCCTGACACCGAGGAGAGTGCATTGCCAGGGCCATGTAAGTAGTATGAGAGCGAGCCAAAACCCTTGATTAGTCCAGTAGAGAGCTAACCGCTAGGTAGATTTCGATTTATCTGAAGCCTCAAGTGATCTCCATCGGCATATCGATCCCCAAGATTACGCAAAGCATCTCAAGCAGGTATTGCCCGGACGAATCCTCGTTAGGCTGAACGAGGAATTCAATTTTATCGCTGAGAGAGCAAAGAGGCGGTTATTGGAGATTATCCAGGAGGAAAACTCAGAAACCCTAAAAGCATATCTTCTTCAAAAAGGGATCGAATCCCCTATTGAGCCCGGGGGACCGTCGGGAATAGGGGTAGGACCCAGAGGGAGCCACTTGGACCATTATAGTTTTCTAGCACGGCCTGACATTCCAACGCCCCCTGAGGCCCGGAGTTATTCTGAGTTCGGACCGCCATCTGGCGTCCCACAGAGCAGTTTATTCGCGGATCTTGACTGGATATTCGAAGATAAGGATTGTATTGACCCAACGTATGGTTCAATGCATGCGGTTACCCATGCGGAAGATAGTTGCTGAAGGTAATGCATGGAACCCAACGTACTTTAAACCTGACTCATAACCTTTGGTTGGCATCGCTAATCCTTGAATTTTAGTCATAACTGGTTTGTGGCCCTTGTTGCAATCATGATGCCTTGACTAAATATTTCAGTGTTGGGGATGGGGTTTGCTTAGTGAGTAATTAATACCTAGTCTTCAACTTTTATCCATATGGATCATTGTTAATGAGCGCCTACAGCAACATCAAGGATTTTATGTATTAGAAATGTGGTATCACGATTATGTAGAAATTTGATTGATTTTTTTTCTGGTTTGTACCATTTAAATACCTATTCATCATGAGAGTGTAATTTCTAGGGTACATTGATCAACTTTATTATGTGTACCTCCACATTCTTGGCAGCCCCGGCTAATATACTCGAGGCATGCATACACAGTTCTCTAAGTACCTGAATTCTTAAATGTCTAGACAACGAGACCGCTTCATCAGTGAAGGAGTTAATAGGATGTATTATAGAGATCACACGATGACCTACCTAAGACAAATAGATAGACTAGGTGTAGGTTAGGAACGGCCTTGGCTCAAGTCGGTACTCGCCCAGGCCCGTAGCGTAGGTAGGTACCTATTGTACGCTAGCAGGGAGGGACTCTAACATGCTGGCCCCTAATGCATCACTGTAGATACCATATCGGGGCAAACCCATCTTTTAGGCTCCACAATCTGCAGCTGTGGCTGTGTTTGTCCCCGTCAAGCACGTTTAACTCGGCCAATCAAAGTCGCGGCCCTATCATCGCCTCTCACGAGATCTTTTTCCCTATTATTTAAATAATTGAAAAGTTAGGTGGTCGACTGATGTAAATTACTCTTTGCATGATCATCTTATATCGACTATACTAATTAACTAACTAGCTAACTCCCCTTGCACCAGACGGCGTCCATTCTTTGAACAGTTTGTTCCAGGGCTTTTCTGCTCGCGCGCCTGTCTCGTTGATCCTGTCAGCTCTCATACGACACAGCCGTCTTGGCGGGCATGTGATTACACCTTCAACTTTTGTCTTTTGCCTTACCCGTCGCTGTCGATCCTCCGCCGAACTATAATCTATCTACTTAGTATCTATCTAGGATTTACAGCACGAATACTTACCCCATATATTCAACGTTTCATGTCATCATTTTCAATTTTACACAGCACTAGCATCAAGCGGTAGCAATGGATACCGTCATTAGCTCGCCAGCACTCGTAGCTGACACTAGTGCGGCGACCATAACCAAACGTGCACACTACAGCCCGCCATGGGCTGACCTAAGCATTATTGGCATTGCTGGGAGCTCAGGCTCTGGCAAGTCAACTCTTTCTCACGCTATCGTAAATCGGTTGAATTTACCATGGGTGGTGATCTTATCAATGGTTGGTCATGTATTGCAAGGTCACAGCGGACCCGATGGGTGCTGACCTATCGCAGGACTCGTACTATAAGCCACTAGACCCCGAGGCGTCCAAGAAAGCGTTCATGAATGAATATGACTTTGACTCGCCCGATGTAAATACGCCATCCCGTGTTCAATGTATTGTTCGGTATTGATGTAGCCTCTCACAGGCCATCGATTTCGACGCATTGCTTCAGACCCTCCAAGACTTGAAGGCCGGGTAGGTGCAGCTATTGATGATTCCCAAAACGAGACATGCCTAGGTCTGTGCAACATGACAAGTACTAAGTCGGCATCTAGTAAACGTGCAGAAGTCCCAGTATACTCTTTCGAGAAGCACCAGCGAATGGAAGAGACGACTATTATTTACTCCCCCCATGTTCTCATTCTAGAAGGTATATTTGCGTTATATGACCCGAGAGTAATGGACCTTATGGACATGAGGGTAAGCGTGTATAGCTCATATTAGGCTATAGTAGTATTGTTAATTCGATAACAGATCTACTGTGAGGCAGATGCAGACACTTGTCTTTCCAGAAGGAGTAAGTACTCGGATCGCAGCCAGTGCTAGATTGTCGTATTAATGCGCTTGTCATTTAGTCTTGCGCGATGTTAGAGATCGCGGTCGGACAGTAGAAGGCTGTATCAAGCAATGGTTTGGGTTCGTGAAGCCAAATTATGAGAAGGCATGTTATATCCTGATGAGACCTAAGTGTTCATATTACTGTTCATATTACTGACTGTGTCCTATACCTATAGTACGTCGTACCTCAGAGAAACCACGCCGGTACGTAGCAAAGAGACGAAATCCTACGCCTGTTTACGTACTTATACATAGCATAGATATTATCGTGCCTAGGGGTATTGAGAATCGAGTTGCGATGAGTAAGTAGAAGCCATCCAATGGAATGCATACTACTAATACCATAAAGCTATGGTCACTCAGTACATAGAGAGAAAGTTGCTGGAAAAGTCCACACATCACCGTGCCGCGCTGAAGAGTTTAGAGGCCGGTTTTGAAAGCGAGCCCCTATCGGAGCGAGTCGTAATCCTCAAAGAGACTCCTCAGCTCAAGGGTATGAATACGCTGATCCAGGATATTGACACCTCGAGCGAAGACTTTATCTTCTACTTTGACAGATTCTGCTGTCTTCTTATCGAGCAGTGAGTAATACCGAGTATCGCGGAGTAAGTCAGAGCTGAAACTAGGTCCAGGGCACTGAACAACGTCCACTTCAAGGAGTTGACTGTTGAAACATCATCTGGGTTTCCATATCATGGTCTCGCCCCTAAGGGCGAGGTCAGCGCCGTCATGGTCCTTAGAGGTGGAGCCACGTTTGAGGCAGGGTTGAGAAGAGTGATCCCGGATTGTCGGACTGGTCGGCTTCTAATCCAATCCAACGTAAGGACCGGGGAACCAGAACTGCACTACCTAAAGTTGCCCAAAGACATCAGCCAGCATGAAAGCGTGTTGCTCTTCGACTCACAGATGTCGAGCGGCGGCTCTGGTCTGATGGCCGTTCAGGTCCTAGTTGACCATGGAGTGCCTCAAGATCGTATTGTGTTTGCTACTTACTCCGCTGGGCGCGTTGGCTTACATCGTCTGACGAAAGTATTCCCGGAGATCGCGGTTGTAGTTGGAAATATGGTACCGGATATTGAAGAGAGATGGGTCGAGAATAGATACTTCCGGTGCTGACCACTCGAGTCAGTTGCCTACTGGAAACTATAGGGTAGAAACCGGATACCCCAACCTAAGCAGGGAGGGGTGTAGGTTTGCATGTGTATTTCAAACTCAATACTACGGCGTTCTGGTTTCCATTGAAAAAGGATTGACACATACTGAATTTACTCCGATTTATGGTCAGCGGATGAGGTCCGGCCGTTCGATACATACTGTATATCCCGTGGCTCTAATTAGTCCTACATAGTATGTATGCTCGTATAGAATTGGCCAATCAGGATCCGAAAGCAAAAACGCCCCACCCCTCATAAGCTACATGGATAGGTCGTCTTTCAACAAGCCTAGGACTAACGACTCACTTATTTCTCAGGCAAGCAGATACATATCAAGTCCGTCGTCTAGATTTTAAAGACGGCCTTTCTAGAAAATGGTATAAAATATTGCATCTGTCCTTTCTTCTTTTTCTTGCCCTTTTGGTTTCTGTCTCTATCGCTCATCATTCTTCTGTCTTAACTAATTCCTATACTCTCCCTTTTCTCAACTACACTCAGTCCATAAGCAACTATACCCCATTTCCCCGTAATGTCTGACAAGAAGCCAGTCCTTGTACTCTGTCCTGGAGCCTGGTGTGCTCCGGAATACTTCAAGTTCACAACCGACATCCTCACAAAAGCCGGGTACACCTGTCTCGCTGTCTCACTTCCCAGCGTGCGGTCCGAACTAAGGCCCAAGGATGCACCCCCTATCACCCAGGGCCTACAAACAGACGCCAACGCCGTCCGGGATGTGATTATCCCGCAGCTCGACGCAGGACATGACGTCGTGCTCATATGCCACAGCTACGGCGGCGTGGTCAGCAGCGAGGCCGTGAGGGGGCTGGACCGCGCCTCCCGCGGCCCCGGCACGGGCGCCGTCATCCACCT
>JAPESX010000941.1:0-12805 GCA_029590615.1 Nemania bipapillata
ATTCCAAAGTACAGAATACTACCTCAGGTACCTCTCGATAACCTAGCAGACTGCTTATCTAACTCGAATACTAGCTGGGTTGGAGGCAGCCCCACAGTTTCTTGCCACAATGGGCAAATGATATGTACACCTGGGCAGTATGTACAGTATGTACCCAATGCAGTTTGCGATACCTTAGGTACCTAGTGATAATTCTAACAAGCTGCATGTAGGTGCATACCTACTCGATGATAATTTTGATCAAGATCTCAGTCTGTGTTGTTTAGGCTGTACAGAATAGATAAGCTGGTAGTATCAAGATAGGTAAGTTAATGTGATATCTCTCCCCTGACTAGAAGCAAGCTGTAGCTTGGTAGTCTAACACGAGATTTTGGACACGGTTGCATCCCTACCACTGCATGCGATGTTACTGCATCTTACCGGGTACTTTATAGGCTGGGCGTTAGGTTATGAAGGTAGCTATGTTTTAATCAATAAGTACCAACTTGCACTTTGTCCTCATGGATAAGCGTAATGAGCAGTATAAGTATAAGTATGTGTCTATAGCAACTTTCGGGATAAATAACTGAGGCAGAAAAACGAAATATCTTTCTCTATACCTCCTATAAAGCAGACTGCTCAATGGAGGATGCTCTTCTGAGCTCTGAAATGCATACCTAGCAGCTGCTGGAACAATAACTTGTATCCACCAATAGACAGGTACTACCTTGATTTCTCAAGCAGGTACTTGATATCTGACGCTTAGGTACATATGTAAGTATCTCCCCCAAGCGAAATTTCCCCACCCTCTAATCAATCATCTAAAATTTAAATGCAAGTTGTACCTACAGCAGCTATGTGTGCCGTATAGGTGTCAGAGGTACAGCTCCATCAGCTCCATCTATCTTCCCTTCCCCTGATTTCTTTTAGTGTAGGTTTGGTGATTTTGGGTCACTCGCACGCACCCACTTCGTGACCACTTCTCCAACGACTCTCTACCTAGTACCTAGTTCCGCAACGCATCTGACGACCATCCGAACCACACTGAATAGAACAACGTGAGTGAGTGACTGACAGGTGCTAAACTGGGCCTGCCCTTTGCAACTTATAGTTCTCTGTCTCTCTCTTCCTTCAGCGAGCACTAGTTGTGTCTTGGCCTCGATCTGGCGTGATGACCAGTATACGGTGTTAGCATTTTAAGTGCGAAGCCTCTTGTCTAAGCCTCTTCTTGCTCCAGTTATTGCATTCCTCTATACGGTTTTGTGCACCGCCTAATATCACCGACGTGCTAGGCTATTGAACCAGATTTTCCCCGACTAGGCTTATCCTTAGACGACGACGGTGACTACCGAGCCTTCTTCGTACGCGCGCCAAATAACTTGTTGATCTGCAAACTCGATATTCTAATACCCACCCCCAACGTCGCGAATCCATCAGACAACGAAAGCCTTCCGCCTCGGGAATCGCTGTCATCTGCGACCTTCCACTGCAATTACGTTATATTGACAACATCAACCACTCTGCCTGTGCTTGCCCTTCCGTGTTACCGCATTCGCCCTCTCTGCAGTCTGCATCACCGGCACGATCCAAGGCTCTTGAGGCCTGGAATCTTGCGACCAACCAACGCGACCTGCGACCGAAACCAAGACCATAGCTTGCTTGTATATAATATCCGAGCGGTAATAAGGGCAACTAGAGTAGCCCATCATGCTTATTCCAAAGGGAGGCATCACCTGGAAGTCGGCCAGGGCACAATTTCCGGCTGTCCGCGCCATATGGTTGTTCCTTACAAGAACCCGAGTTCTCCTAACCCTCGCCCTTGCAGGGACAGTTTTATTATTATGGCGTAGCATTAGTTTCTCAGCTACCGAGATGCAAAGGTATTGCCCTGGTGTTCCTATGTTCACCTAGCCTCGTCTACATCGCATCGTTGACTAACCAGCCTTTGCATAGCTTTTACTGCTGGGGTCCTTCAAAAGCGCCCATGGACATGACCTTGAACGAACAGCAAGCCTGGAACGCGCATTTACACACACCTGNTCATCTKYACACAMACCATNKCTCTCKKTCWCKWTCAACKWTTCTTTCTTTTCCTTTGGCTCCTTAGTTAGCAAATAATAATAAACATCCGATCTTATCCAGTGTCTACTACGATCTTTTGGGTCTCTTAGAAAAAGCCGCCATCACAGCTTGGTTCTGCTGTTCAGCTGGTTCTCCTCTTAATTTCGCTTGCATTACTCAAGTCCCATCCACTTAATCCTGGCATGACGTCCTCTTTATAGCTGTTGGACACCTCTCACTCCAAGCTGGTTCTGTGCGACGGGCAATGCTCAAGACATAAAATCTATCAGACAGATCGAACAGCCAGAGTACTGGCGTTATTTCCGCGTATTCTTTGTGGCAGACTATTACAGTATCACCACAGACGCACCGGGAAGCACCAGCAATCATCAATCGTTGGGGTCTGAGGAGCCCTGCTGACGACAAAATTCCTCGGCCACTCCTTTTTTTGTCCCCAGCTGACGAGGATTTGGGTTCCTCCTGTATGCATAAAGCTGCGTCCCAGCCCTTGTTCCTCAACCATTCTGGTTGAACTCTATTCCTACCTCTCCCTTTTTTTGGACGGTGGTTGGGTTTGCTGGTTGCGACAATGCCGACGCCTACGCCTGCGCCTACGTCTGCTGGCAAGAGGCAGTCAATTACATTAGCACAGCTCTCATCGTACGATGACATTCTCACTGATGTGCTTGTTGACCATGTGAGTTTGACAGGCACACCTGGCTCTTCCAGCCTGATATCAATCCAATGCGCCGGACGGGCAACAGCTAACTATGCCATGCTATAGGCTTACTACTGGACAACAATTCCGAAGAACCGCCCTTCCTATCACCCATCTAGAGGTGTTACAGAAGAAGAGATTGCCAAGATTATCCAATCGCATCTAATTGTTGATCCCGATCTCGATGCTGCTGAGGCCAAGCTTCTCGCGACGGCGGGCCTTCGGCGATTCTACAATGGCCTGAAGACGTCCAAGGAGCAAGATGACTTTCGCGCCCATCTCCGCCGATACATGCGCATCTATCTACCTGATTGCCCGTTTGAGGTGTCGTCAACTAATCGATATACTATATACAGCCACGAGGCGGCCATAACCGCTCGGAAGTATGTCAAAAAGGGGCAGTCCATCAAGTACCTCTCAGGCATCCAGGTTATGATCACTGCGAAAGAAGATAAAGAGCTCGCAAAGAGGAAGAAGGACTTTAGCATCGTCATCAGCTCGAGGAACAAATGCGCTGCTCTCTTTATGGGCCCTGCTCGATTCGCAAACCATGACTGCAATGCCAATGCGCGCCTCATGATCACCGGCCAGGCCGGTATTGAGATTGTCGCGACGCAGAACATCGATGTCGGCGACGAGATCACCGTTTCATACGCGGACAATTACTTCGGAGAGGACAACTGCGAGTGTCTATGCAAGACTTGCGAGGAGAATGTCGTAAATGGTTGGGCCCAAGGCAGCGGAGGCATTGTGCTTAAGAAGAGTATCGAGGATTCCAACCTTGAAGGATATTCTTTGCGCCGCCGAAGGAGAGACGATAGTTGTGCCTCGGGCTCTCGCACACCATCCGTTACCCCAGACATTCGTCCACGGATTCGAAAGACAAAATTTAAAGCGCCAAGTGGCAGTTCAGAGCGGGAATCATTATGTGCTTCACCTGCTCCCCATAGTATCCTAAGAGAAAAACGTAAAAGAGAGTATGATGCCCTACAGTCACCTCCTATCACACCGGCAAAGCGAGTTAAAACACTGCAATACGACATCGAACCTGTTCCTACTCCATGCGAATTAGAAAGAGGAAGCAGTGACGACACTTCTTCTAGTGAACACTCAGCATCTGATTCCACGAGTACTGATACGATGGCGATGACTGATATAACAACACCTGAGGAGGAACCCTTAGATCAAGCCCTGCAATCTCCGGCATTGACACCCGTCAGGTCCCGAGTCACAACATTAAAAGAGGAAGACTCAGATCTATCATCAATTTCGGATTTTTCACGCACGCCCTCCGTACCCCTTGCCTCGAATATAGACTCACAGACACAACTCGATGAGATGCAGATTACGAGTGTCACCTCTCCAGATGATGCGGCCTTCTTAACAATCAACGGCCAAGTCGATGAAATTTCCTGCGCTGACATGATTACTTTGCCGGCTCCAATCACCGTTGTGCCGAAAGAAATACCGCCTATCTCGATAACTGCACCCGAGGATGGTATTGAAATGCCAGGTCAGGATTTCAGTCGAGGTCGATCGCGTGGGAGGGGTAGATCAAAAGAGACGGAAGAAAATACCGAGGCCGAGTATATAGATGAGTCCACGCCGGTGACTAAGAAGCGAGTACCAGGCGACTATACTCTCACTCCAGTTCTGCTCTCGGAACCAAATACAGCTTGGATCCACTGTACTATCTGCGGCAATGCATTCGTTCAAAAGGACGCCTATTACACACGAAGCTCTTGCTTCCGGTGTGAACGGCACTCGAAGCTGTACGGTTATTCTTGGCCCAAGACCGATAAAGAGGGCCCAAACGACAAAGAAGAGCGGATTCTGGATCATCGAACTATTCATAGATTTCTAGACACAGAAGAAGAGGCCAGGGTTCGAGGTCGGAAGGTGCCGGTTGCTGTCTCAAATCATACCCCAGTCGCTCGTTCCAACGAAGCAGCCGTTGGTAAACGGGGTCCGGGTCGGCCCAGGAAATACCCTATAGCACAGCCTGATGTGAAGAATGCCGTATCTGGGGCTGAGAGTTCGACTACTGCGCGGCGTACGAGTCGGCGAAGAACGCTAAATTCGAAAGTCGCTGCATGCTAGCCGTGCTTGCATCAAGTTTGGCATTGCGTGTCCGCCTCTCATGTCGTCCCTTTGCCAAATGCCAAACTTTGTTAATTGTCTTGTTTATATTGACTATGATACAATAGTCTTGTTTTGTATCGTAACACACTCCAAAAAAAACCACAGCATGGAAGTACGGCGTTTCGAAGCCTTTGAAGTTTTACACTTAGAGTCGAAACGGACTTTGTATACTAGGACACATTGCATACAGCCTTGATGGGAGCCATGCCTTTCGGAACTATTGCTTTATATCTGGCTGAGAATTAGAAACAGTACAGGATCTGTACTCATAATTTTCGATACAGTGAATTTCAAGGGAATAGCGCGGTTGTCTATGAATAAAGAGAGTACCGGTTGATTTACGTCCAGATTTCACCGCTCCATTATCTCGGCCAGAATCCTGAAGAAACCAGATCTCATGTAACATGTTCATCGGTAACCGACAGGTATGGTTTCCACCTAGTGCACGTCGTGAGAATAGCCAATGCCTTGCCCTACCTAGGCAGTTAGAAAAAGGAACGGCCTTTAGCAGTCTCAAGTACCCAATATCACAGGGCTTGAGATCTAACCACGCGGTGACCCCGGTGCTATCACAGCGGCTTCGGAGCACACCCGGCAACCGGGCATCGGACGACTCTAGGTCCCTCGCGCTTCAAGAAAAGCCCTTCCTAGCGAACCAGAAGGCGCCGTCCGAGTTTCCGATATAATCGTGGGATTAATGGCTGAGGCCCACCGTTTGGCACTATCATATCGGCATTCTGCTTTGAGCAAGCTACCATCGATAGTGATGTTACAGGATGTAAGTTAGAAGGCCATGGTGGTCCTTGATAGTGATGGTCTACGCAGAGATAGATCATGATCTAACTTAGAGCTCCGAGAAATCTGGCACTTTTTAAATAGCTATCATAAGCGTCTTAATAGGATTTCCTATTCGTAGCGAATCAGCATTGCCTGATGCTCTTCTCCCGTATCTTCTTCATACCAAAGTTCCGAGGAATTAGCCAATCTCCTTCCGTTTGTCCCCCAACGAGCACACCAAACGCAAATAATAAATGGTTTATTAATTATGCATCTACCACCTGCGGCTAGGTGGAATCTGGCCAATTGCTTCTGAATAGAAGCCAGGATAGCTGCAGGTCAAGCACCAGTCCGCCTACCCAAACACCTCGGCTACTGGGAGAAGGTGTTGAAGAGCACTGAGGACCCCTATTTGTGGGAAAAGTCCCTCACATATGCTAGTTTGGCCGTATTTCAGGCACAAGTCTCAGTAATCTAAATACCCCTTACAATTAGGACTAACACTATATACGATAACGTCAAATCTACACTTCAAATCACCGAGATACAAGTACACATCAGATAATGAGAACGTACTGATTGTCATAACGCTAGCGCGTTCAGTCGGGATCACTCGGTAGCACTGGTATCTAACATAAATAGAAGTGCCGGAGATGTGTCGTTTCGGCATCATCTTGGTGTTTTTTTCTACAGTAGGGGAGTCTAGCGATCCGTAGCGTATCTTGACTAACGTTCCGCGCTGGGTAACACTGAAGGCATGCATCGTAGTCATTGGTACAAGGCACAAATACCTTATACTTATGCAACTTTGACATATGGAGACTATATGCATGGTTCTTGGGAGTAGATGTCCTCATAGAACACCCTCGTGAACAGTGGGCGGAGCATCGAGCCGTACCGATAACCAGTAATATCCAATAGCAAGGGGTGTATTATATTGTATTTTTCGAGTTGACGAGCGTACTTAAGTTTTGTCTCGTCTTTACATAACCTTGCAGCTACGACCTAGCTTCTAGCTTGAGCGATACGGAGGCGAGAATCAAGTAGGATATCAAAGACCGCTCAAAGTAGCTCAGAACGGATAAGAAAATATAGATGGGGAGAGAGTCTTTAGATAGATACCTAATAACTATAGAGTTTGATTACCTAAAGAAATCATTATAACATAAAGAGACAGTAGCATTTCCGCCAAGCATGCGGCTGTTTGGAGAATATCCAGTAAAAGAGACCTCAGTTCAGAGAACGTTATAGTAAGATGAATGCACATCAACACCAACCCTTCATCAAAGAGTAAAGTTTTATTATGCTAGTTGATTTAATGAATATACCCTATAGGTTTTCGAATGGTATCATGCAATCTCATACTTCCAACAATCGTGAAAAATCAACCATAACACATTACTCCCCTACAGGTAGTAGTAGCACAGGGGACCGCCGAGGGTGTCGAGGAGCTGGGAGATCTTGAGATCAGGCGCGTTGACGCCGAGGTAGATGATGTCGTCNGGGGGACGTGTCACGGCTNGGGGGGCGTGTTGAAGAGCGTGATGGTGCCACCGAGAGYCTTGGCCTTGGCTGTATGCGCCGGTTGTGCGACTGCGCTCGCTGTTCGTGAAGCCTCCAATCCGGCATCGCCGGAGGAGGGGGCGGATTGTTGCGAGGCTGGCAGCTGAAATAGCTATTCCAGGCTCGATCAGTGTCCAAATCATCGCATCCGTACCAGCAACTTTTCAGACGTATTGTTGTTAGCGATTATATAGACCTCAGTATATCAAAACAAGAACACGTCTATGTATGGGAGATAGAGCTAGTTGACAACTTACAGAGGATATCCGATGCGTCTTTTAGGTCTGCTAAAAATCCTAGCCTTATAAGAGTAGCGATACTGGCGAAGACACCGAGGCCCAGCACAGCAACGACGGACCACTTCGCTTGGGCCGTCATCTTGACCTGCCAAAGCATGGGGATCGGAAGAAGCGCATAAAGCCAATCGGACAACACAGTCAGGGCACTCAGTGCGTAGGCGGCACTCACAACCGCATCTGCCGAAACGCAATGCGAGGTAGGATCGTTGGCAAGAATCCTGTAATCCCACTGTGCAGGGACGGGGGTGCATTGGAAAATATTCCAGAAGAACAAGACGAGACTCCAGACCCCAACGACGCCGATGCTAATCCATAAGATGTACTTATATCTCTTCCGGACAGCCAGACGAAAAAGGAAGATACCGATGCTCAGCTTGATTAACCACATGTTGGAGACGTACGACGCCGTAGCCAGGGCCTGGTATTTCAAGGCCTCGATCTCCTCATGCTGAGAGAGTGATTTATTATGCCTGCCCAGGCCGTGGTAGAGCCCGGCAAAGATGAAGGAGCATGATATCGTGAAGTTGGCCTATCCAGGCTTTAGTATCAGTAACGTATGTTGGCTGCTGGCGAGAGAGGTTAGGGACTCGCGCGAGCAAGAAAGCACCTACTAGACCAGCTAGCATGACCCAGTCATCAGCTTGGAAAGACATTGTGATCCCAGCACGCACGTAGGTGCGCAGGGCCACGGAAAGCCATGATATCACGAGGGTCACGATGCCGGTGACCAGGAGACCGAGGCCGTTGCTATCCGTCGGCGCATTTGGATCTTGAGCCGCCATCGAGTATCGTCGTCGTCACCACCGCGAACGGAATCGTCCATAGGAGAGATGGGAATGCAGCCAAGGCAACCAGCAAGGGCGGTAGATGATCAAAACATTCGTACAGGACGAAACCCGAAACGGTGCGTCGCGTAGTAATCTCTATATACCAACGGTCATTCCAGGACAAGACGACGCGAGCAAGGAGGCGTGGGCGAGTCGAGCCTGGACCTGTGAAGGAAATGGCATGGCCTGGTCTTGCAGGGCAGGCATGGCATAGCAGGACAGGGCATAGCAGGGCAGGGCATGGCATGGCATGGCGTGTTGGTACCTTTTGGTGCAGTCTCCATTGTTCCATGCTGGTATGCCTGTCTTGTCTGTATGGCGTATGTAGGCAAGCATTGTACAGTAGGCATTCTGTAGTATGTAGAGCTCACTACTGTACATACATACCCATCTACTCCACAAGAGCAGGGACTTGTAGATAGTTCCGAACATTCATCACAGGGTAAACCCTGAAGAACAAGCACCCTAGCTGTCGATGTTAGTTCGATCAATGCGAGCTTCAGGAGCTTCCCTACGGCACAGCCTATTCATCGCCAAAAGCCTCACCAATGAAGCCTACCTGTCATGTGTATACCCTTGTCCCTGCTGGAACAGGAACAAGCGTGGTCCTTCGGCTCATTCGCGGTAGCCCCATGGCTACTAGTGTCGTCACTGCACTGACGCCAACACAATGCTAGCGACGTTCCATAGGAAATTTTCCCGAACCGTTTGAACCGAACCATATGTTGTAGACGGGTGGGGAAAGGTTGCTTGCATTGGAGAGTGGGGCATTAAAGAGTGGGGGGGAAGGAGTTGGTTGGTTTTTTTTTTTCTCCGTTCCACATAGGCTAGCTTGGTACAGAATAGGTATCTTACCCAGGAACCTATCCACAAGACGATTACCCCTTACATATGGCACCGTTGGAGATAAAATAATGGATAGCCCAGTTACAGTAGCCGCGTTATCCCCTCTGCGTTTGAGAATCTAGAGAATAGTATGAACAATCACAGAGTTGGAGAATGCTTACAGTATTACGGCTATACCTACCTGTATACAGAATACGCGCACGTAACTATTATGTACAATCTGCGCATTAGATAGGTAGTTCCAATGCATGTATTCTGTAGGTAGGTACAGTACATATCATGGAATTACAGGGTTGCGATACTAAAATCCCAGGAACGTGGGCCACTTCTAGAAAAGCAGTTAGCTACTATTCGCTATATCTAGCGCACGCACTGATGGTGGCGTACGAGTCGGCCTGCCTGGCCTCTACACTGACAAGGAGTATAGATCGATCCCAGCCCTTATCTGGGCTGAGTGCGCGTTGATATACTTGTCTCATAATACTTTTGCTATCGCATCAGCATGCTTGCCCAGATAGGTTAGATGAGGAGATCTATTGTCTCGCTCCCTGTTATTCTAACACATTTACCTGGGAGATAGCAGCAAACATGTCGAATCATCCGCGTCAGCCATCACAGAAGGTCTAACCTAGATAATCTAGGTGCAGAATTGGGTCTTACGCATAACGCCATAAGTTTCTAGACAGATTCCTATCTCTCAAACCGAGTGTTTCCGGGGTGATCCTACGTTAGTGCTCACTGGGGAAGAGAACGTGGGAGAGGGGAAATGCTACCCACGCGATCACGTAGGACGAAATAGTTGCTTTTCTTTGATGCATTATTAATCGGTAAGTATGTTGTAGCTATGCATTCCTCGGATATACCTATAAAATTGTTTCCGGCTCAAAGTTCCCGGCCGCTCTCTAGGCTTATTCAATATATATAGCCATAGGCTATACCGTACCCATCTATACCTTTACCGGTTGGTATACTCAATCACCCCAGACTAGATACCTACTTTGTTCATTATCTTATCGTCTTACACATAGGACTATGTAGGAGCTCCTTGTTCTTAGCCTAGTTTAACTAACAGCTAGGATGAACCTATCTACATATACAGCATACTCAAGAGGGACATTTCTCACTGTACCATATGATCGCCTGCAAGAAATATTATATTCAGCATGACTTATATGTATATGTATATACAAAGAGCAATATGTGATGGTTCGGATGGAGAGATCTTCGTCCGGGTAAAGAAGCAGAGAGCGTTGCCCTATTTTTATCCCATCCAAGGTCAATGATCGACCAAAAGGCAGAACCGACCGGCCGGACGGACGAGACGGAGCCAATGTCCCATGTTTCTAACGAATAAATTTTCTCTGGTCCTAGTTCGGACCGTCTCGAAAGCCTCAACTATAGTGCGCAACGCGACGCCATTCTAGTATGCACTAGTCTACATAGGCACAACGCGCACTCGCTTGGGACGGGATATATTACTACATTAAGGGTACTCTCTACTGTAGAGTATCAGTCTGTGCGGCACGGATCATGTAGAACCCGCCAAGGTTGGTGTGTTCGCTAACTAACAACGGCGCCGTCGCTTCATCCCATCCGGTCGCTTCCCGCACGGTATATGTGATCGTATCTATACGATACCACAACACCACTGTATATACGGTATCTATATGTAGGTACAGAGTATTTGCATGATTTTATTTATTTTATTTACTTACTAGTTTGCTTGTGGTTCGCTTACTCTGTATTGCACAACAATATTGAATAATATGTAAAGCTGGGAATAGGTATGCTTTTCGGACGATAATGCGTCTTCTCTTCTATCAAGAATAGGTGTAACATAATCATAACCCAGACTTTTCATACACCACTTCTACAGTATATCATTTTCGCCAGATCAACAATGTACTTACCTATGTAAGGTGCTGGGCTTGGAGGTTAGACTACCTGAACTTAGCATCATGGGGTAGGCGTACGCAGTTCCGTAGTCAACCGCGAAGAGCAGCGGGCCGTGAGAACCGGGTCGTAGAGTCAAGGTGAGACGAGGCAATGGTGTGTCGGCTGGTGTATCTAGTGCTCAGCCGCCGTTACAATAAGTGTGTGTGTAGTTTTACTACCGGTAGGTCGTGGCAGAAGTGCCTTCTTACTAGTTGTGTGTGTGTCACAACTTGAGAAATACAATGGTAAAAAAAAGGGAGTAGTTCCAGCCTAGTTCCAGCTTGGTTTCAGCTTCATCAGTACTACAGTACCTACAAGTAAGTATGTTGGTACTCATGCGGAGTTAATGATCCCAGCCGCGCATAATCGAGACAATGCGTGTAATACAGGTGCCTACAATCACAGCAGACAATTTGGAATTTCCACTTGGGCACCAAAGGTCTTAATTCGCCAATTCCCAGGCGAGATGTGACAAGAGGTAGTGTCGATGGTATGGTATTGTGCAGTCTTTGCAGCAACAAGTATGCGATCGAAAGACAGGCGCATCCGAAATCGCAGTCATGCACGCGACTTTTACACCGTCACATTTCTCCAACGACAAGATCTCCAATTTCAGTACTGTAATCTAATCCATCGATCTTCCATGTCGGCTGCCAGGAACGCAAGGAAAAAGAGAAAAAAAAAGATCGGCATAAGAGCGGCTCTCCAGAGATTAGACAAATGTAAAACTTGGGGCAATGCGCATGGCATTGAGAATGCGACCAGGTAAAATAAGCACCGGCTCGACTCTAAGAAACCGAAAATAGTTCTGCCGTAAAGTCGTGCTTTAGACCCGGCGAATACCGATCAAGCACAGGGGCTGGTATCGAATCTTACTATACTAGCCTAGTCTGGTGGTGTAAAAACTGGCTGGTAATTATCGCGAACATCGATGATGTATGTTGATGTTGTGTATTGTAACGCCTGTCATGCGAGAAAGAGAGGAGAAGGACAGAAAACAAAACATGAATAAATTAAATACGGCCCAGATTGGCAGTTACTTAGAGTAGCATTTTTCTAACAAGTAGATAGGCCCATTAAATTAAATCAATTCAACTTTCAAGGTCCGCTTAAGCCCCTCATTTCCCCGGAATCCCCATCTCCTGCTTCATCCCATCCAAGATTAAAGTAGCATGATGATCTGTAAACGACATTATCTCTAAACCGTCACGTCACGTCACAGTATGGCGGCATCGCTCAGCTATACACTTCACCACTATGGTTCGCAGAACTACCTCCAGAAGCTCGGGGTCTGGCAGGTAGACCCGGCAAACAAGGGGAAATACTGGGTTATGTAAGATAGCCTGATGCTACGCTATAGCTATAATCACATCACGCACATACGTTTTTATTATTATTGTCGTTATTGTTATTACTACATATCCATGTACATGTATATCCCGAGCGGAATGTCACGCTAAACAGTCTATAGCTACGTCCACGGAGGCGCATGGCGTGACCCGCGCGTGTCGCATGAGACTTTCACTCCAAGTATCGACTGGATACTCCGCACATCACCTCCTCTCACATCAACATCAACATCAACACCAGAGGCGACAAATGACAACAGCGGGGGCAGCCCCAGCCATGCCACAGGCGCAATAGCAGGGTTCGCGTCG